>JANWGL010001330.1:0-16283 GCA_025200755.1 Ceratobasidium sp. C01
TGGAATCTAGCAAGTTGGGCGGATCTATGAGCTTGCGTGTGGTGGTATGGGTCGATTAATGCACTTACGGTCGAGTAGAGATCTCAGCACCAGCAGGCGCGACGCCGATAATGGTCGACACACCCCATCCCTTATGCGACGCCTCCAGCGCAACACGCATAACCTCGACCTAACAGTCCCCGATTCGTCAGCATTTGCATATATCTCTAGGCAAAAGAACTCACGTTTCCAGTCGCATCGAACGTAAAGTCGAGACCACCATCCGTCATCTCAACCAAATGGTCCTGCAAACGCTTACCCTGCGGCAGCTCCTTGGGGTTCACGAACTCGACGTTGTCCCCTCCAAACTTCTTCGCCCAGGCCTCTTTCTTGGGATTGGTGTCGATCGCAATTATGCGCTTGGCTCCCACCATGCGCGCCGCGTTGATGCATCCCAAGCCAATGCAGCCGCAACCGAAGACCGCAACGTTAGATCCCTCTGAAAGATCGAAGAGTGAGACTGGATCTACTAGGCACACACAATGAAAAGGGACGCAACGTACCAACACCAGGAAGCTTCGTGACCGCACCCCACGCGGTCGTGATCCCGCAGCCCAACAAACAAGCTTTGTCAAGGGGCGCCTTTTCGTTGATCGCAACGACCGAGAATTCCGAAACAACAGTGTACTGTGAGAACGTCGATGTTCCCATCTACACCCGCCCGATCCACTTCCGTTAGAATCAGAACCAATAGGAGAAAGGGAGCACGGCCAGACTTACAAAATGGAAAATATCCTTGCCCTTCGCTTTGAACCGCGTGGTGCCATCAGGCATGAGCCCTTGTCCCTGCGTCGAACGGGCTACATGGGGGGACGGGGTGTTGGCAGGCGTCTACGGCTTCGAATGTGGCTATACACTTACCTCGACCGCAAAGGTTAGTTTTGCCGCTCGTGCAGAACTTGCATTCTCGGCATTCTAGATAAGGGAATGTGATTTAGATTAGGGATAAGTCCGAGCGGGAGTTAGATCCCGCTTACCCGCGGTGTACAAGGGGATAACATGGTCTCCCTTCATGCGCGGGAGTTAGAGCGCTCAACAGGCGGGGGCAGTGCTAGACTTACTGGTTTTACACCTGTTACACCTTCGCCAACCGACTCGACCTGCATTGCCAAGCATTAGAATAGACTCTCGCAGTCGACAAAAAATTCTCGACTTACGATTCCACCGCCTTCGTGTCCCAAAATCACTGGAAAAACGCCCTCAGAGTCCTTTCCGCTGCGCGTATACTCATCGCTAGAAGACGCTCATGCTGTGAAACCACCCGATCTTCCCGGTTGCAACCCCCGCGACTTACGTATGACAGATGCCGGTATGCAAGATCTTGATTCGCACTTCACCCGCCTTGGGAGGCGCAACTTGAACATCTTCAATCACAATAGGCTCGCCAGGACCCCAGCACACGCCGGCCTTGCACTCGATGGTCTGACGCATGTATGAGCTATATGCGCTCTAGAGTGGGGCGTGGAGCCTACCTTTCCTGCGGTGTCAGACATTATTGTTCAAAAATCGGGAGTGGATCGATCGCGCAAAGAGGGAGAGGGCGGGGCTGGCTTTTAAGATACGGGCTTCGACGTCATGTGAGTAATGGCCTCCACCGATCGAGCATAGATAGCAGAATGAAGAGGCGGCAGAGACGTAAAGACAAGGAATTCGAACGAGCGGAAGGACGCTGTCCGCTGCATACAAGAGAGTGGAGGTCTCCCAGCGCTGGAATGCACCGAAAGGGCACAACTCGCGCACACACGGCGAGGGAGAGCGCCCGTGGTGCTGCGCAGTACCAAACCCCCGCGCGATTAAGTAAATTACGCAATCGGATGACAAGCTTTGCCAAGCGAACCGCGCGGGTGATAGGTCAGCCAGACTCAGGATCCACGAGAATGGTCGCACTCCCGCGAACGCGTATGCCCCGGCCTGCGATCTCGGCCATGAGGTACTCCGATAAACGTCCTCAAGGTTGTCCGCAGTGCACGCAGTCGATAAACCTGCGTAAAATAAAATAAATGTAGCAAGTAAAATGCATAAACAACTTGGGGTTGGTAGATGCCCGGATGTGTTGGCCGCGGCATCTCCGGGGATATTCAATTGGAGCATGATTGGCTCTGACTCGAAGGGTCCAACCACCGCGCGGATAGAGCTGCGCCACAGCTGAGTCAGGGCCAATGAAGGGGTGGGGACCTGTTTCTAGACGGCCATACCGGTGATTCGGAAAATTCGACGCGTCAGATCCCAAGCCGCTCGTCGTTCGTTTTCGACCCATGGCCTGTTTATAAGCTTGGCTCTTGTGCTCCGATCCCTCAGTTGCTCCAGCTCCTTCACTTGCAAAGCACCTTGGCGTCCTCAGCATCCAATACGCCTTCCAACATGTCGGCTGAACCGAATGCGCCAACACTCACTCCTGTTGCCTCGCGCACATCCAAGCTCGAGGCCAAAGAATTCGAAAAGGGCGATCCCAACCGCGAGAGCATGGCTCCAACCATTGTCGCGGACGAGGACCGCTACCTTTCTGGATCGCGCCTCTTCCTTGTCTTCGTGGGCATGCTGATGTCCATCTTGCTCATTGCTCTCGATCAGACAATTGTAAGTTGGTCTTACGCTTTGATCTCTGCTTGGCGCTTAGTAAAGTTTCTTTAGGTTGCAACTGCTCTGCCTGTCATCGCGAGTAAATTCGATGCATTCGACCAAGTAACATGGATTGGTATGTCGTTTGTCTTTGTGCACTTTCAAGTTCTCATGGTCCTCTAGCTAGCGGCTACTTCCTCACCCAGGCGGGATGCATGCTTACCTACGGCCAGCTCCTTGCCATCGCACCCACCAAATGGGTTTACCTCACTGCCGTCGTTCTCTTTGAGATTGGCTCCTTGTTCTGCGCCGTCGCAACTACCATGGAGTTCCTGATCTTCGGTCGTGCGTTCGCGGGTGTCGGTGCCGCCGGCATCTTCGTTTCAGTCCTCTCCATCATTGCCCAGGTCACTCGCCTCGAGCAGCGCCCCGTGCTTTTCGGTACCTTCGGTGCTGTCTTCGCGCTCGCTAGCGTTGTTGGCCCTCTCTTGGGTGGCGCGTTCACCGACCACGTCTCTTGGCGTTGGTGCTTCTACATCAACTTGCCATTCGGTGCCATTACCGTTGCGACCATCGTCTTCTTGACTCCCAACCGTCCTCCCATGGGCGGCGCTGAGTACGAGGGCAAGACCACCTTCCAAAAGTGGCTCTCTCTCGACTGGATCGGCTCTATTCTCGCTCTCGGTATGGTCACTGCCCTCCTCCTGCCTCTCCAGTGGGGTGGAAATGAGCGCCCCTGGAACGACAAGGTCGTCATTGCCCTATTCTGCGTGGTACGTTTATTTCTCCTAAATGTCTACTGCGGATCTTAATAAGCTTTCTCTAGTTCGGTGTCCTTTTGATTGTTTTCATCGGCTGGGAATACAGGCTTGGAGATCGTGCCATCCTCCGCACGGCCATGTTCCGTCGCCGCACTCAAATTGGTACCTGCTTGGAAGCTGTAAGTTCCTCCGAGTTGCCATCTGAAATCAAAACTAATATATAAATTTCAATTTTAGTTCTTCGTCATGTTGACCCTGCTACTCGGCACCTACTACCTCCCTGTCTATTTCCAAGTCACCAAGGGTCACTCTGCTACCAAGTCGGGTATCGATATCTTGCCCTTCATGCTTAGCGTTGTCGTCATGGCTGGAGGCTCTGGAGGTGTTATCAACACTACTGGTCGCTACTGGCCCTTCCTCCTCGGCTCCCCTCTCATCACCTCCATCGGCGCTGGTCTCCTCTACACTCTCAACGAGAACTCCGGCTCGGCCAAGGAAATCGGATACCAGATCCTTTTGGGTGTTGGTGTTGGCGGTGCTCTCCAGAACACGGTCATTGCTATCCAGGCGGAGTACGCACATGAGGAAGAACTCATCCCTCAGGGAAGCTCCCTTGTGACCTTCACCCAGCTCATTGGGTAAGCTCTTATCTGCATGAGGCTCTTTTCGCGCTGTACTAATCACCTCGGATATTAGTGGTATCATCGGTATTGCTATTGCTGGCTCTGTCCTCGCCAATCAGCTCGGCAAATACTTGTTCCTGTATGCGCCTGACCTCCCACCTGCCATTGCCGTCGCTGTCCGCCAGAGCGTGTCCGTCATCTACACGCTCCCGATTGACCAACAAGAGCCCGTTATCCGAGCCTGTGAGTCACTTCAACATCGCTGAAACTGTGGAACATGAGCTAATCTTTATTTGTTCGCTAGACTTGAAAGCGTTGAACAGCGTGTTCTTGATTGGTGTCCCAGCCGGCTTCTTGGCATCGCTCTCTGCACTGTGAGTTGCCTCATTCATATGCCTTCAGCATCCCAGGTTCTAATAATCCTCTCACAGATTCACCAAGAACTACAACATCAAGGCAATGGGCATCAAGCCCGGTGCCGGTGCCGCGTAAAGCATAGATGTTCCCGTCCACTTCATTGTTTTTGGGTTTAGTTGTAGAGCATACCATGTTTTGTCATAGTGTTACCTCATTCGTTAGTTTTTGGAGGAGATTCGTTTTGTATATCACGCACTAATTAGTTGTTTATTGGGATTGCTAAGATGTGTAATTTTTCAAGTATAGAGAAATGCATGATCTGCGAATTAGATACCACTCGATATTCGTTTGTCACAATCAGGACGGAGTGAATAAGATAAACATGCGTATATGCGCGGCTCACTTGGAGGGCACCAATTGAAGTGTATGGCAAGATATATACTATTGTTATATAAGGCTAATGCTGGAAGTGAAGACTGTCTATCAATCAAGGTTTCCGTTCCAGTTCCGGCGCTGGAACTTTAGGGCGCTAAAGTCTAGAGCTGCTTTGAGTGTTATATGCTTTTTCTTGTTAGCAAAGTGGCTTGTGCTTTACTAGTAGACTTTGTCTGTTTTACGATGTCGAAACTACAGGCTGAGGTGGGGCGAGCAGCAAAACCCAAAGTAATGCATCGTATTCGACGGTCTATGAATACATTTTCTTGGCAAAGTGATGTACCAGGTCAATGAATTTAGGTTGAGTAGTCTAGGCGCGCTCACAAATCTACTTGTTTACGAAAGAATCCAGCGAGGAGACGTAAATACGATTAATTATTATATAAAACAAGGTTATCTGCCTTTTGCGGGACGTTATCAAAAACGAGACTTCCGGCGCTTCTGCGCAGTGTCTCCACGCCTAGCGCAGACCACATCATCTTATCCACGGTCACCCCTGCCGCGCGCCCAGTCACCCACCTACAGCTGGACTCCAATTTTGACCTCCACGAAAAACAAAACCAGCGATGGCGACGTCTGGACTTTCTCGGCGCCGAGTAGGCACATCTACGCCGTCAATGACGACCGAGGGACTACCTGAAACCAACTCGAGCGTGTCGTCTCCGTCGCGGACTGGAACTCCGACTGGAGCGAGCGCGAGTGCTGGGGGGAATAGATTTGGAGGAGGAACTGCGCTTGAAGGTGGCGGAAAGATCGCGTTTGACCCGCGCGATTTGGAGACCGAGGGCGAGGGGAAGAGTATGCCTCGTTTGACAATTTTGGAGGACGTGTTGTTACTTGGAATCAAAGATAAACAGGTAAGTTGACTGTGCGTTCTCAAGAATCTCCCGCTGAACTTCCGTGTGTGACCTTTTTACAGGGGTATCTCTCATTCTGGAACGACAACATATCTTATGCGCTACGCGGATGTATTATCATGGAGCTCGCGCTGCGTAAACGAATCGCGATGGTGAAAGATTCGGCGCGGCGACGGTATCCTCTTCCGGACCGTCTCATCGAAGTCATCGACGAGCGTCAGACTGGAGAAACCATCCTCGACGAAGCCCTCAAAATGATCAAGGCGAGCGAGAAAATGGGTGTCGGCACCTGGATCGATTTGCTCAGCGGTGCGTCATCTCTCCTGCCAATCTGGTTGGTCTTCGGTCCTGACTTTGTATTACTTGTGGCACAGGCGAGACATGGAACGTCATGAAAATCGGATATCAGCTCAAGCAAGTGCGCGAGCGACTAGCAAAGGGGCTCGTGGATAAGGGTGTCTTGCGCACGGAGAAGACCAA
The DNA here is from genome assembly GCA_025200755.1 of Ceratobasidium sp. C01. Classification (NCBI taxonomy): domain Eukaryota; kingdom Fungi; phylum Basidiomycota; class Agaricomycetes; order Cantharellales; family Ceratobasidiaceae; genus Ceratobasidium; species Ceratobasidium sp. C01. Next base: position 6,112 of record JANWGL010001330.1, read on the forward strand.
CTTTTTGCTATTCGACATGGCAACCCATCCTGTTGCAGACGCCCGAACAAAAGATGAGGTCGTGAATCGTGTCGTTTCGCTCTTGACCACACGTACGACGTCTATACCCGCCTCTGCACTGGGCAAGGAGGGCACTCAGTTCCGCGCGCTTCGCGCTGTGTGCCTTGTCACGTCGGCGGTAGGCATCATCTCAGTTTCCCTTTCGGCTACGTTACCTGATTTATATTTTTTGTGACAGTATGCGGCCAGCGTATTAGAGAACGGTCTTGCTCGGCTAAACTACGATGCCCGGGAGGCCGCGCTCAGCCGCTGTGACGATATCCTAGCTGAATTCTCCGTGTGGCCTTTCGGTGCGAGGGAGGGCGGCGCCGAGGCACAACAACGCAAGCGACAGAGCTCCGGAGACAGCAGCGCCAGCGTCTCGGAACTCCTGCGCCTGGCGAGGGCTGAGGCTGGCGGCGAAGGCGGAGAGGACCCGAGCTGCGAGATCATCGCCGCCGTTTTGGAAGTGTTCAGCCGTATGGACAACCTGCTGTGACGTATGGCCCTTTTATTTCTTGACATAACCCATCGCAAAAGTCTGATTAGTCGTTCTTGTGATTACGAAGGTTGTTTTCTTGTGGTCGTTTGGTTTCCATCGTTTGTCGTTGACGTTGTTTCTTTCATTGCATCTCCTCTTTCCCGTAGTAATGGTTTACAATGTTACTGTACTTCTATACCGACAGCCCCCCATCTCGTCGTGAATCTTGAGGTGTGTTTGAAGTTTACAGCGCGCTCGCGAGTCTGTTGCAAGAGACGTAATGAATGTGAACAGTAAGCAAGAGTGCGGTAAACGATTGGGAAAGTTTAAAAAGGAAAGGTGTTAGATGTAACGAGAGCTGAGAGCAGCAGACAAAGCGAGGAGAGCAAAGGTGCAGGGAATGATCCAAGACGTGGTACTGGTAGCGGGTTGGCGTTTGGGAGACACAGAAGACATTGAAGGTTCAGCAGGGGTGATCCTAACATACCCAATAGACTATAAACGATGCGTGAGTAATGGGTCGTATATGCAAATACTCAAGAGTTTAACTTACCTGGAAACCCCGAATGCTGTGAAACCAACTGTCAATAAACCAAATATCGCATCTAAAAGCTTTGTACGCACTAGTATCCCTCAATGTTCTTCCTGAGCTCATCTTCCATACCTCGAGGAACGCCAGAAAGCTTGAACTCTACCTTGGTTGAGTCGCTCTGCTGGTTCAAAGTCGTCGTGAGTTGGCCCTCGTGATCTGCCGTACAAATGTTAGATTTCGCATATAGCCAAAGCTAAACATCGCCTACCTGCCGGCCAGCTGGGAGAGTTGAGCTTCCAAGTCGAAACGATCTTCGTCGGCTTCTGCAAATCCGTATATTTACCAGTGACGCCGCCTCCGAACAAACTAAACGGTGCGCCCACGGTAGCTTGCGACTATACAATAACGCACTTAAGCTTCTTTCAGGCTTTCATAGCAATGGCGCTCACCTGTGCGGGAGCGTGCGACCAAGCAGGTATCCGCTTCTCGTCAGTCAAGAGCTCGTACAGATCAGCCGCGCTAGCCATAAACGAACCATCAACGGTGATGGTAGTTGCATTCATGATCCCCTTCGAGACATCCTTGGCTGAAACAGGCTTGGAGAGAGGAGTAGTAGACACAGGCGGGTTGGGAGTGCCTGGAGTAGTAGTTCCTGGTGTACCGGCGACAGTGAGATCTTTGCCGTGGGTATCGAGCATGGCGGAACGGAACGTGTTGAAGCGCTGCGAGAGCAACGAAGGCAGTTTGGCTTTCGCCAGGGTATAGAGAGCGTTTACAGCTGGGCTGGAGCCGCTGGTAAGGGACCATTGATACTACAAGGTCAAAGGCAAACATTTTAGTATTACAAACGCCCCATGGCAGGAGAATGACGCGTACCACGTAGTCACTCAAACCGTCCGATTGCTCGTGGGACACCTCTGGGATAGTCAAGTTGCCTTCGGCCTTGGTCCCTTCATTGTCTTCGCCTAAATGATGGTGTTGAGCTCATCTGACACGTCGCCAATGCGCATTCGGTACTAACCTGACCAAGAGAGAACGACCTTGCAGTCGAAGATGGTAATAAGCCTATGAGCCCCAAGTTCAGCACCCCCGCCACAATACTAGCCTAGCCTCATCCGATTTGACACGCTTAAAGACTTACTTGGACTTGCGCTGCCCGAGCTCGCAGTCGCCATCTACCTCAGTAACACGGGTCACTTTGACCTCAGATCCATTCTCTGAGTGAGAAATAGTGACGAGTTCCTGCTCAAACCACGTTTTTGCCCTATAAGAGGCGCGGGATTATTCTCCGAGCTCCATCGTGGGCGGCGCATCTGGCACACGTACCAAGGTGTGACGTTCTTGTTTTTCCAGTGCCAGTTAGCGGTAGTAGCTGCCATCGCCATATTGAAGGATTAATTATGGGAGAAAGAAAGAAAGGGTGGGTGAGTAAGGAGCTTTAGTTGAGGCGGAGGTTATGAGCGATGCGTGTGTTGCCAGAAACTTCGATAAGCGCCGGTGACAACATTTGTCTCCAGAACAATCCAAATTGATTTATACCCCAAAAAGAAATGCGCGCGAAATCAATTGCAAAGCGTAGGCTACAGTTATCAAGTAATTCACAAGTATAAACAAAGGCGGCAAGCCGCCTATCACGAAAGGATTTAAAAAGTTTCAGTATGTCGTCACGGACTCCATGGAACGTAGAAAATAGACCAGCAAAGAGCACGTTATTCGTATACGAAGAAATAGGAACAAATCTGCAAGCAGTAAAAGTAAGATCGGGCGAAACTTCAAAGATAAATCGCAGGAATCAAAGCCAGGATATGCGACAGAATCAAATCAGGTAAGGACCGAGGTGAATGACCTGCATTTCAAGGATAGGCGATCTGGTCACCGAGGATAGTTTGCTCTTGACGATTTCACTGCCTAATAGCGGAGAGCGAGCTCAGTCGCCGGCTGGCGCGGAAGTCAGGCCTGCCAAGGTCGAGGCACTAAATAGCAAAAAGAGGAATAGTTTTAGAACATGTATAAGCGAGCTATGCCTTTACTTACCTCAAGAGGGACAACACCGCGACGTCCGTTGCGTTCACACAAACCCCAGCCGTCATCGTAGGCATGGACAATAGTCACCCAGTCGCCGTCGCGAATATCGAGCCTATTGGATACGGCATAAGCAAATGTAAACACAGCTAAACTAACTAACTTACTCGTCAGGCAACGTCGGCTGGAACGTTTGCACAACTCGTTTCCTGCCACGAAGGTGTGGAGCAAGACCTTCAGTTGGCGCAGGCACAGTCAGAACAGGAGCTGGCGCTGTGGGGTACTGGCTCGGTAGAGCTGTACCGGAGGGAGCCGGGGAAGCAGTTCGCATGAAAGGAGCAGGAGGGGCCGGAGACGCGGTCCTGTCGTTTTGCCCATATCCGTAGCCAGCCGCGGCGCCCATTGTCGGGTAAGGTCCAGACATGTTGTTGCCAAGGCCAGATTGTCCAAAGTTCGAATTCGCACCGCGGCCGGCGTAAGATGGTTCCACCGGCGCAACACTTGGGAGAGGCTTCTCATTGATGGAGGGGGCACTGCCTTGGCGGAAATCACGAGTAATTGGCTCTGCACCCTTCAAGTCGGTCTCAGAGACATTGGTGAACGGGAAAGGAGCAGTGTCTCCAACCGGGCCTGCACCGAAGTTGTTCTCCCTGCGCTTCATGCGACGGTAAACTTGGACGCGGCGGAATGTGAATGCGCCCGCGAGAAGGGCGGCCAACAAAGCACCGACAACAATAAGGGCTGGAGACAAGTTAGCTTTTGGATTGGCGTTCAGTTCATACACGTACCAATAATCCCTCCACTCATGCCAGAGCTCGACTGTGCGTTGTTGCCTACATTCGCAGGAACTCCCGTACCAGACACGGCCGCAGAAGTTGCCGAGCGGCTAGTTGTCGGAGCAGCAGAGACTTCGGGGGTTGGGGCCGCCGGTGTAGTTTGAGCTAAGGAAGACACAGGTGACGAAGATGGAACTACATCGCTTGACGAGGAGAGAGCATCAATTGAGGAGGTCACCGCTTGTGTAGTCGAAACAACCGCAGGGCTAGTAGTGGTGGTGAATACGATGACGGAGATCGTCGGAGTCGGGGTCGGAGTGACAATATTTGAAGTCGAAGGCGCGACTGTCTGAGTCACAGTGACAACAGGCGTATTCTGAGTAACCACAGGAGTGGATACGACTGCAGGGACCGTTTGCTGAACTGGAACAGTCGATGTCGGAGCAACCACCACCGGGGTTGTGCTGAAAAGAGCGGCGGACGCGGTGGACAACCTCGACTCCAGGGCCTGGGAGATGACTGAGGGGGAAAGAGATATCGTATTGTAGCACACCGACGCGCAAAAACGATTTACTCACGGGATTCGAGACCAAGCTGACGGGGAAGGACGGGCATGTCGGTGAAGAGAGGGATAAATGAGTGGTTGGTAGAGCAGTTGGATTTGCGTGTGCACAAGAGAACGTCAAGCTCTCTATGAATACACCAGCCAAGAGACACTGAGCGCAGGCGACCGAGGCAAGGACGAGAGCAACACAACCGGGAGATGGCAAACCGCACCCAAGCATTTTGTATCCCATTGGAGCCATGTGCGTGGCGTTTCCCGGGAAACCGCCCGGAAGCGGACTAGAACCGTTGTTAGATATCTTTATAAAATATGTATGCACATTGATTGACTTTTTAATACAATCCTGTGCATACGCATGCTCCGTTCACGACGACTAAAAACTATGGTTCGAGAGCGCCTCTAGCGTTGTTGAGGACAGTCGAGAAAGGTTTGAAACGATGCTCATTTAGGTAAATTAGATACCCAGATGAACATCCATGCACGGGATCTCTCCTCGATTACCAAAGCATCGCCTTCTGCCCAGTCGCAACTTTCGCACTTCTCTTTCAGCGCAGTCCGGCTCGTCGCCTCCCGCTCGTACTTCTACGCAACCTAAGTGTGGCACCACATGCAATCCGCGCTCCGAGTGCGTTCTAGCAACGCGGCAGTGCCCGGTAGACTATCCGCCGGTACCCGCCACATATCACGGAGACCAAATTTCCCACAAACCCGCGCCTCAAGCACCAGCACGCCCTCCAATGAACCCCTATTGAGCTGGCCTGAGTATCTTGCTATCCGAAAGGGAAAGAGGAGATGGGAGATGGTTAGTGAACTTCGGATGAGTCGCTTGATACTTATTCCGCCATGCAATTTATCTGCAGGCAACTACGATTCCGAGCACCTTTCTTGCCCTTACTGCGGGGTTATCTTACTTTGGATCCATTGAGAGCGATCCGACGTCGACAATTTTTGGCGTGGAACCCATTTATGTTTATGGACTCGCGACGATCTCTTGCGGGGGTGAGTGGTATTTATTTGTCTTCAAACTTCACACTCACACCATTGCTTGCTTCAGGCCTCGGCTATCTACTCGGTATGTTTCAAACATAGATTTAAAATAAAATTCCATTCTGACATCCTAAACTCCCTAGGACCGACAGGTGAGTAATGTCAATGTCAGACGACGGCAAATGTCTGATGCACCTCCAGTCGGTAACTCCATCTGGCGGATGACCCACAAGCAGATACTGCCCCGAATCGAAGCGCGGGACGCCCAGTTCTATCAACATATTGTCAAGAATCGAGTCGACCCGTCGCGGCAGACTGCAACGTATGCCCTCTTCGCTTTCCGACGGACAGTTTCTGATGAATTTGCTTTTGTAGCAATCCTGTGCCCGACTTTTATGGTGAGTTATCTGTCTCTGCAAATCATTTCCTTGTCGTCATTTGACTTTTGATTTGCTACCAAAGGTGAAAAGATCGGCTCGCTTCAAGGGTACAGGCAATGGCTCCGGGACCAAGCCAAGTATAAACGAAAAGCTCAATGGCCAGAGGAGTGATTGTGCCTGTTCACTCATTGTACGCACCAGTCAACATGTCACTATTCTCCACTCTCTTTTGGTTGGATCGTTTTCGTTCAAGATGTCCAGACCGTATGCGGCCTGCTGGGACCTTTTCTCGATAAACAAGCGATTTTTTGCCCAACACTAAGTGCCTGGCGATCTCTTCCTTTATCACCTTGACCAATGTTCCAAGGGCCCCGGCTTACCTAGGCAGTATCTTAGCACCCAGAGACTCACTGTTGCATGTTTTAGACACAATGCATGGGCACCGCCCGGTGCCTAGCGCGAGACAGATTGATGCACCCTCTGCTCCCTTTTTTAATTCTGTACTTGAATTGCCCCCGCTACGCCGAATAAGGAAGGTGCGCGGTCACGTGTGATCCCGATGATTCAATCTACTGACCTTTTCGGGCCCAAGCAGGTGGGAGGATACACTTTACCCGAGCAGATCGTTCCGCCCTTTCTATGTAACGCTGTCAGAAAAGTGTCCATTCTTGGGACTTTCGGCGCTGGGCTGCCTTTATAATCCCGGCCGCTCCAAGCGCAGTTCGGGTTCGGAACCTTGTCCCCTTCACCAGCCGCGTCCCCTGAAGCGTTAGGCGGTGGCGATCTGCAGACACATACCCTTCTCCACGTTTATGCGCAACCATATCTAACTTGCTCTTAATCTGGCTGATTACTCACGATTTTTTGTTACGCAATGTTCAAGATGAGACTCGTGCTGGTCTCGAGTGTGTTATTATGGACTGCGGCCGCCGTGTGGGCCGCACCACTGTCCATTCGCCAGGAGGTCTCCGTCGTCGACTCTTCAATGGTTGGTGTTGTACGAACATCCAACCTGTGCGGATCTGTGCCGGCGGCTGCGGTTCCGGCATCGGATTGTTCCGCTACGCAAAAAAGTGTGGATGAGCCTGTGAGTCGTTTTCATCTCATCGTCCCGCGCGGCGCCCGGGCTAATCCCTCGCGCTCCAATGTCCTCAGCGCCCACTGGCTGTGTTGGCGATGCGCGCTCGTGGAGTGACCAGCACGATCATCCCTTGTCCTACAAGGGCCGGTAACGTCTTCGCCTCCGTGTCTTCTGGAGCTAGTATGCCCCCGCCTTCCGCGGCAGTACCAACATCAACACGGACCACGCCACCATTAAGATTCAACATGTTTAAAACTCGAGCTACTTCAAGGTAAGCAGACATTGTTTCAATTCAGGCAATACCGAGGTTTTAATCTATCCGCTTCTTCTTTTTGGAAGCTCGACTGCGTCATCCTCAAACGATCAATTTCGGACCATAGGCATTGTCGGAGGCTTGCTTGCAGGGATCACTCTGATCGCCATTATAGGGATCGTGATTATTCTGGTCAGAAAACAACAACGCGCACGAAGTTCTACGGCCTCAGGGAGCACGCGCTCTCGGACCCGCACATATTCTGGACCAAGGATCCCTAACTTCCTTACCAGAGAGGTCGGAGACTCTAGCACACCTGTAACGAGGCCACCTCCACTGCGGATTGTCATTGGCGCACCGACCGTTACGTCGAACGACCCGACGACCGCAACGGCGGGACACCATGGCGGGATGTTCCGTTTCCCTGTGTCCTCGGGTTTAGCAACTGCTTCATCGGGTTCGACGGACTTTAGGCACCCTTCAACATCGGCGAGTCACGAGAACGGCGAAGAAACTCCACGGCGCGCGCCACGATTACCGAGCTTAGGGCTTAATCAACCACGTCCGTTCTTACGATCGTTTGGGAGCTTATTCTCATACCACGCATCAGCAGGACACGCACCCTCCGTTGTACCGGAGCCCGAAACGACTGTTCACGGGGCTACAATAGGTCATGAGGACCACGGAGAGCATGGGAAGCATGAAGTGCACGGCGATCATGGTGGTACAACTGACCATGGTGGTACAACCGATCATGGTCATACGACTGATCACGGTGACACGACCGACCACGGAGGTACGACCGACAACGGCGGGACGACTGACCATGGGGGTGGCACCGCTTCGTTTTCTGGGTCAAAAACATTAGCGACTACGGAAGAGTCTGGTGTAACCGTTCCTATTGAGGACGGTAACGAACCTTCAACTAAGCCGCAATGAGGTGCGAGTTGTGTGATGATATCTTTTTTATTATTGCGTTTCTTTTTCTTGGGTCCTTGGACATTCAGGTCTTGAGCTTTCATGCATGCATCATGGATTTTTTGCTTTGCTGTACTATTTTCGCTTTGTAGTTTCACCCTGTGCTATAATTCGTCTTTTTAACCTATTCAATAATGTAATGATAATACGTCGTAGTTGATTCAATTCATACACATCCAACTTTTCTGACGCGTTGTTGATTCATTTCATTCGGAGCTAGATGGGGGTTCTTGGGTGGCAATTCCAAATTCAAGCGGCTTACTTCACTCGTGCGCAAGTCTAATTCCGAACCATCTCCACCGACGTCACTCTGACGATGGGTGCAGACGAACCAAGGCCTCTTAGCGTCCCAGCAACGTATAAATGGACTCTTTCGTTACCCAAGAAGTACCTTTCCAACTCCCCGCCGCTTAAAACTAAGTTGTGACAATGCTACGACTGAGCGCAAACACGAGCGCACGGCGCACCTTGTCCTTACTCGCCCCCCGGCCTATTTCTCGGATGGCTAGTCCTATATTGGCTCGCCCAGCATTGATGTATGCTATGCGCGGTATGGCAGACCAGCCTCCTAAACCTAAGGCGAAGGACGTCGCTACGGATCCGAGCAGCGTATTGGGCGCGGCGCGCGATGAATTGAAAAACGTAGCTGGAGACTTGGCGAAGACTATTTCGGGTAACGTCCCGAGGGACCCTCCGGCGGTTGATACGTCAGACGTCTCATCAATCACGCGCGAACGTGAGTTTGTTTACACTTGCACGAGGGGTCAAATTCATATGTTAGTGTTCTTACAGTGAGCGGGAGCTCGAAGGCCGCTCATGGGGGATTGAAGGAGGACTTTGTGTCCATCACGAGGGATATTGCAGAGACTGTGCCAGGGCCTGCCATGAGAATGGGCCTTGCAGGTGCGTTGAAAGCTCTTGGCTGGTAAGAAGAGCTTTGTCTGAAACTGCTTCTAGGCGGCCTCCCCTACATCGGCACTTCGCTCGCGTCGCTGTATTATGCGCGTCAGGCGGCTCAGGCTATCGCTGGTATGTTTGTGCCAACAATAGACGTCGTGTGATACTCATCGTGGATTACAGGTACGGCACCAGGCGTAAATGCAGACACCGCTTTGCAGCTCCTCAGTCAAATGCAACACGTTCAAGTCACGTACGGTGCCGTACTTTTAGGCTTCTTAGGTGCAATTCATTGGGGAATGGAATTCACCAAGTACGGCGGGGAGCAAGGTATGCCCTATGATAGCCTGTTAACCGCAAAGTGTGGGTCTCACACCAAGGTTTAGGATATAAACGCCTCGTGCTCGGTGTTGCACCTGCCCTATATGCGTGGCCGACGCTTGCGCTTGCGCCTGAGGTGGCGTTGGCAGCTCAGTGGGCTGGGTTCACGGCATTCGTGAGTTATGTCGTGCGAATTTGCGAGCCGCGACTAATGTAGGTGTGGTGTTTCAGTGGTACGCTGATTCTAAGGCGACTTCGGCTGGATGGAGTAAGTAGTCGGCGTTTTCTTTTGTGCTGGCTGTGCTGAAATTGACTAAAATCCTGGCAGCCCCTAAATGGTACTCCCAGGTATGTCTGCGTTCACAGGTAACCTGGAGGTATTCGACTGACCTACTTTGAAGTACCGGTTCTACCTCTCCGTTCTCGTTGGAACTTGCATCATTGGCACGCTCGGCGGGGTAAACTATCTCGGCCCTGAATCACACTCTAAAGTTGGTGCTCAACCCCATGTATACGAGAAGCATAGTCCCATTACTAAAGGGTCGATGGGAGGACTGGCGGCACAGGGTAAGCTTATATCCACTTGAAATAGTGCAAATGTTCTGAACCGAATGTTTGAATCAAGGTGGCCGTAAGGAAGGAACACTCTCTGGAAACACTGAGGGGATTGAGGCCGTCTCCGGAGAGGAGGAACATGATGCGTATGTGATTATAAAGAAGATGGAAAAGCCCGAGGAAGACAAAGATGAGGGAGGAGGTGATTCCGAGTCAAAGAAGGATACGAGCAAAGGCGAGTCCAACACGAAGGACCCGGGCACGCAGGAGGCGCAGGAAAAGAAAGACAAGGCGCAAAGGGGTGG
>JANWGL010001331.1:0-10072 GCA_025200755.1 Ceratobasidium sp. C01
CCCCCCACTTTGCAGTGTAGCACGCGCTTTCTCCGTTGCCGTAGCGGTCTATATATAGTACAGTTTCATCAAAAATAGTCACGTGACCTATGGGTAACGTGATCGGCGTGCAGATAGGTCAAATGTTGGCTTTGCACCTCGGTATATCCCACTGATTAACTTAGCATTTGATCATTTTGAGAGCATCGCTGAGTGCTCGGTGTTCTCCTTGCGCTCCTGGTTACCAACCTTCTTCCCGGCCGGAGCTCCTGGCTTCTCGATAAGTACTCGCCTGTGCTGCATAGCCCGGATTGGCGATGCTAACCCCGGGTTGGCCATATGAAGCGCACGCAATTGTTGGAGGGCGCTAAGCTCGACTTATCAACCCCTTCTCCCCGTAGATACAATTATTTACCATTGACACACCACCCCGATTGCTCACTCTTGGAGCGCAGAAGAGATGAAGCTACGTGATCCACTCCCTGACGATGCAAGACCTGAGGATCGGTGAGTCTAACTTATGCTACTCTAACCATGTGGCGCAACTAACCCTGTGTCCAGTCGTTGCAAGGTTTATAACCCGGTGTGTTTTAGTTCAGGATGAAGATGCGCTACCAGAACTAACTTTACTTTAGATGACCATCCACGGCGCGATCCCCACGACATGTCAAGTGCTACTCAACGCGAACGAGAAGAGCCAACCCAGCGAAGTCATCCACAGTCTCGTGGAAGGAGTATCATTACCCGTAATCCATAAGCTCCCAGTGACCGCTGGCCGGGCGGCCGCAGAGTCCGAGAGCGAACACCCAAATCCTTCAGACAGCAGTCAGGAGCTCTTTCTGACCGACGGAAGGTTAGAAGCTAGTTATATTAAATCAGAATTAGACACTGATCTTAACCATCCAAGTCACATATACGATTTCGATCCCGATGAAACCTCTGCCGTACTACAGGATCTGTTCAAAGGTGGAATTACTCTGGATGATATTAGCTCCGCCGCTGCCCAGACTAGGATGCTCGTATCCCAGTTTGCAATTGGGGAGATACCAAGTCTACAAGCTCCCTCCCGGTTCAGTGAACCTGGTTTCTCTCACCGACTTGGAGACGCGAGCTTCTTGATACTCTTCCTCACCATTGGTCGACTGTACTTGAATCGTGGAACCGCCCATGGCGTGCCGTTGGACTGGGATCGTGCGATTGCATACATGGAAACGGCTGGTCAATTTGGCAACAATATTCCGACCGTTCGGATCGTTGTATTAGATGCGCTTGCTCTAGCGCATGGGGAACGGTTTCTGAGATACGGAAGAGCCGATGATATTCACACCGCCATTGAGCAAAACTCCCAGATCATCTCATCTATCGGCGAGCAACAGCATAATTATGCAGACTTCACGGCGCGTTTGGGAAAGCTGTTCCTTCTACGAAATGAGAGATATGGAGATTTAGAAGACCTACAGAAGGCGATCGATTGTCTAACCCGGGCTCTCGCAGCATTTCCGCACGAGGTTAACGATCGGGCATGCATATTGGACTACTTGGGCATGTCATACACTTGCAGATTCGAGCGTCTGGGCGAGCTAGATGACATGACGAGAGCGATCGACTACCAAACTCAGGCGGTGCAGCTCACATCGGAGGTACATACAGGCATGCCCAGGCATTTGAATAACCTAGGTAACTCGTATCAGGGGCGCTTCAGGCGTCTGGGCGAGCTGGAGGACCTCAACAGGGCTATAGACTGCCAGGCTCGCGCGGTTCGGCTCACTCCGGAGGGACATTCATACTTTCCAATGTGGTTGAACAACCTAGGAAACTCGTATGCGGGTCGATTCTGGCGAATGGGCGAGCCGGAGGACCTCACTAGGGCAATAGACTGCAAGACTCAGGCGGTCCAACTAATTCCAGAGGGGCGTCCAGAAATGCCCGGCATATTGTGCAACTTGGGAAACTCATACCGGTCTCGATTCGAGCTTCTAGGCGAGCCGAAAGATCTCTCAAAGGCAATTGACTGCCATACTGTGGCAATCGCTCGCACTCCTGACGGAAATGCAATCATGCCCACTTTACTTCAAAGTCTTGCCAATTCTCTGAGGACACGTTTTGAATGGTCTAATGAGCCGGAAGACATTGAAAGCGCAATCAACCTTTACACCCGATCCTTGCTTCTCCTGCCACATGACGATCCGGGGGTTGCCGAAATCCAGTTCACTCTTGGTCTTTTACAAATCGAACGTTCAAAGCACCTCGGGGAGCTTCCTTATATAGCCGAATGCTTTGAATACTTGGAAGCATCTGCCTGCACCCCCACTGGTGACGTTGATTCTAGGTTCAATGCGTCAATAACTTGGGCAAGAATGCTCTCAATCTATGATCGCCCAGAAGCTGTAAATGCATATCGCGTAGCTATGCAGCTTCTGCCACAAGTGGTCTGGCTTGGCACTACGTCAGCACGTCGGTACGAGCGTATTGTTGAGGTCGGTACGGTGGGCATCGAAGCGGCCCGGACTGCGATCTTAGCGGAAGAATACGGCTTAGCGCTTGAGTGGCTCGAACAGGGTCGATCAATCGTATGGAACCAGACATTGCAGCTTCGAACACCGTACGGTCTCTTGGCGTCAGCCAATCCTACCCTAGCGCATGAGCTCCAGGAGGTGTGCCAGGACCTTGATCGTGTCAGCAGGCGAACCTCATCCAATGCCCTAATTACGTCCGACCTGGTGCTGTCGGAGCAGGCTACCCTACAGCACCATCGCCTCGCGAGCCGTTTCAACAATTTGATCGACCAAGCTCGCGAAATTCCCCGGTTTCACGACTTCATGCGATCTAAAAAGGCGGGAGATTTGATTCCAGCTGCGCGAAACGGGACTGTCGTCATTGTTAACGTTGTCAGCGACTCTTGCAATGCTCTTATTCTCACTGCTCAGTCGGACCAGATAGCTCATGTGCCTTTGCCCGAGCTCTCACAAGCTGAGGTCGCTCGTCTACACCATCTCATGAGGAACTCGCTTGAAGGCTCTGGGATCCGAGAGCGCAAGATGCGCAGGCTATGCGACCAGCCAACAGACCGCTTCGAAGAGATCTTAAGCGTATTATGGCACAGGCTTGTCAAACCCATATTCGACTTCTTGGGATATAATGTAAGTGTGCGTCAATCCGAATAGCCTCTGACCTGGCTGACATGTTTGCCTTCAGCGAAAGCTACCAATTGACCAGCTACCACGCATCACATGGTGTACTACTGGAGAGCTATCTTTCCTGCCTATACATGCCGCAGGCATCTACGAGCCAGGGGGAGACCGCATATTTGACTTTGCCATTACCTCATATACCCCCACTCTCAGCGCTCTACTCCCTCCCGTGTCTCAGCCTACCACCATGATATCTGGAGTACTTGCAGTGAGCCAGGAGTCAACGCCTGGCTTCTCGAACCTACCAGGAACAAAGCACGAGCTCACACACATTAAACAACATGTTGCGGGTGCACCTTACATGCAGCTAGATGGGAGCCAGGCAACCCCAGCAGCCGTCTTGGACGCAATGGAGCAGTATGACTCTGTCCACCTGGCCTGCCACGCTTCCCAGAATGTGGACGATCCAACACAGAGCTGTTTCCTTCTTCATGGCGGTACTTTAAGTTTAGAACAGATCGCGCAGCGTTCTCTGAAGGACAAGCGTCTAGCGTTTCTATCTGCGTGCCAGACAGCAGCCGGCGATCTGAAACTACCAGACGAGGCGATTCACCTCGCAGCCGGGATGCTGATTGCGGGCTATCCGAGCGTGATCGCGACGATGTGGTCGATCAGCGACTATGATGCACCTCTAGTGGCAGACCAGGTTTACCAATATCTTGTGGAAGACGGGAAGCCAGACTGGAGCCGAGTAGCGCAGGCTTTACATGTAGCAGTCGGTGCGTTGAGGGATGAGGTTGGAGAAAAGGCCTTCTCGCGCTGGGTTCCATACGTTCACCTCGGTCAGTGAGGCACGATTTTCTCAATTCATTCCGAGCCTCACATGACTAGATTACGACACATCGACAGCGTATATGCTGTGACTATATGTCCTAGGCATTATAATAATTCAATTGCTATTTATTCGGTTTAGAGTGTTTTCCTCGCCATCTTTTCTCGTCGAACCAGGAAATTGACTCACGTTGGCTGTAGAGATTGCGAATCTCGACATGCAAATCCATATACCTGAGTGTACAACACAATGATGAGCTATAAGCTGCTGATACGTTGAGGAACCCAGTTAACAGTTACTGTACCATTTCGACCTTCGCGTCGGTCCCCGTCCCCTGGAACATCGACGCGACGCGAAGTTTTGATGGGTCCCCTGTCCCCCTCCCAGTCGACGCGGGGGGACAACCCAAGTCGAATATCAAATAGACCCTGTGTCTTTTTGATATAAATAAATGCATTTCGATATTAGACTGCAGACGGCACAAACCCGCGCATATATCCGGGTTCGAACAAACGAAAGCTAATCTCAGAGTCTCGCTACTCTCTGGCAGTCCTACGAGACTTGGAGCGAGGCGCCACGTGCTACGCTGACTTGTTGTACTAGCGTTCTTCACTCTCGAACCCGTTCAAATCGTTGTCAAGATCAGCGTTGAAACCGGAAAGACCAGGAAGGTGAGCCGCGCTCAAATCCCGCCCGATAAATTCGGGCACAGTAGGCTCCGAATGGAACTCTTTGTCATCTAAGTCAATACGTACACCATCTCCATCCCCGCTGCCTGCAGGAACACCAGTGCTACCCCACGTAATCTCTTGGTGGAAGGCGGGATCGGAGTACGCAAGCTAGCAAGAGCTGACGAGCTGTTTTACTTCGACACAAGTGCCACATGCCATGGTTTAAAGAAAGCTGGCTGGGCGTTTTCAGCCCGCAAGGGGAAGGCACCTGTCAAGCCGACGCCCGTGCGTCAATGTCCCCTGTCCCTGAGCCTCTCGACGTGGGGGGACAGGTCAATCAAGCATGTACAAATAGGAACAAGCGCTCGGCGCTATTACATAAGCGACGCGAAGATCGAAATAGTACAGCAGTCCAGATACACGTCAGAATACCAGGTTTCAATACGCATATTTGAGAGCCTCAAGGCTATTCATGGGGTAAATATCCGCAAGGGCATCATTTATAATCCAGTTGAAGCGGTGCCTGATACGCGGTCGATTTTGACGTGCGAAGATCCACATGATCAACCCTTGCATAACTCTCGCGGCACAGAGAGCGCGGCGAGCCTAAAAACAGACGAGCGCATCCGCGAAGAGCTTAAATCACATAATTCTCTACACCACACGAAGCTGCCTCATCCGTTCCAGGACCACTCTCAATACAAGTCAGGTCCCGCCACGCCAGCACCTGCACCGCATTCAATCCTTCAATCCGTCAATTCGCGAACACTTGAAGGAGTCCTTCTCCCTAGACGTCTGCCAAGTCCAAGAACTCAAACCTTTGGCGAGGTTAGGCTAAAACTGGCCTTGCATAGGCGCATATCATTGGACTACCAGAGCCTGGAATCCCTCTAGAATGGCTCAGCCCACTTGCAGGTGCTTCTCTCTGACGACACATCCGCGTATACAGTCCCCTAGTGCCTTCATCTATCTATCTGGCCGCGAGGTGTACATGCTAGCTGAAGTCCCAGGTACACGACCGAGCATATACGTCAGCGCCAGCAGGCCCGAGTGAGTCAGGGATCTCAGCAATGTGGTAATTCGGAGAATTTGCTGAATCTAAATAGGTTGTGGGAAAGGATACTAAATTGCCTTGGCGGCTAAACGGGCCTTAGGTACAAACAATACTGAAGGTTGAAGCACCCGATTTCATGCGAGAAGAACTTAGACTACATTTTACAAGGCTATATTTCAGATACGCGAACGCGCATTTAGACCTATCCCAAGAGTTCAATAGATGTGCCAAGCGGGGAATGGTTGATCAATCAACAAGCCCTCCCAACTGAGTAATAAGTGGGTAGTGAGCCATGAGTGACCAAAGCAGCTAGAGCGACCCACCATTACCAACACCCAAGCCGCATGTGGTCGCGCAGATGGGTCGTGGTTCCAGCACCTCAGAAGAAGCGTCCAAATGCGGCAAGCTCTCACATCATGGAGGGAGAGCTCCTTTGGACGTTTTGGTGGCCTTTGAGCGGCAATGGCATGATATATGCCCATGTCACTTCGATATTCCACATAAGGTACTTTACCACTCAGAATTTCCTACGAAGGATTAGATAGTCGAGTTGATGGTATAATGTGATGACTTACCAGCATCGTCTGGCGTGGGTGGAGTCAGCATTAGCTGGGCTAATAAGCGTGTCTGGGACTTACCATACCGAGGGCATATATGTCGGTCTCATTGCTCCGCATAACAGGAACCTGCCCCGTTTCGTCTCCGTCGTCTTCCTCCGGCTGAAGCAGCTCAGGCGCCTACCAAATGTTGAAGATCACATTAATAATCATCCAATAAATTACTCACCATCCGTCTTAGAGTTCCCCCGCCGGGTCTGGTCGTCGTAGGAAAGCGCAGCGAGGTATCTGAAAGTACGGCATAATCAAAGTCATTAATCTTGAGCGTGCCGTCATCGGATACCAGTATGTTAGTCTAAAGTGGGTATTAGTGTAAGTCTGTTGTAATCAACCATCGAAGGGCAAGCCGGCGGAAGTACCGATTTGAGATCGCCGTGCACCTGTGCCTATGGCATCAGCTTTCGAACTGAGATTACTTTTAAATAAATCGCTCTTACCATTCCCATATCATGAAGGTAGGAGACACCTGAAGCAACTTGGACACACTGTAGAAGCAACTTAAGCAGCTAGAAGTAAATAGAATGCTTGACGTACCAAACCATACCGCTCAACGTCGGGGTTAGCCGAGATGTATTGCTTCAAGTTACCCCGCTCCATCCATGGAGACGCCATCCCAAGCGCACCCTGGAAGATTATAACGCCAAGTAGCTCCTGGACATTGGTATGGCGCAGCTGGGACCATATGTACTAGTCCCGTTCGGAAGTATCCAAACACGTGATCTGCCCGGTGGGATTTCAGCCAATCTTTTGCGTCGGACGCCGCAACAAAGTGGTTTCAAGTAGCTTTTTCGGATGTATGTACATAATTAGTATGCCCAGAGTAATATAATAAAATCTGGGGTCGATGAGACTTCTGTTTCATGTGTTGGGGTTACATATGTTTTATTATGCACTTTCTTGTGTTTTCAGGCAGCGGTTGGGATCCTACAAGTAGAACTTTGGCCAAAGCTGTCTGAGGAACGCTAAGGGACTATATACTCCTATTGAGCCCTGTTTTATACCATGAATTAAACATTCAACTCAACCTCTGGCAGGATGATCTGGGCGACAGTGTATTTCAGGAAACCTTTGCCGTGCTTTCGCAATTCTGAAGTCTGCCTATACTACGAGATGGATTTACTGTAGCCTGCAATTTTAAATTTGATTATTGGGGTACCGAGGTGGCGTCATAACTCTTGGGATCGGGGTTGGAGCTTAGTTTCCAGTTTGCTTGATTTTTCCATAGAGCACTATGGCGAAAATCAACCTTTGTGCACAGTCTCATGGTATAAAATACGGTTTAATAGAAGTATATAGTACCTTAGTGCCCCTCAGACCGCTTTGACCAAAGTTTTACTTGTGGAATCCCGAGTGCTGCCTGAAAACACGAGAAAGTGCATAATAAAATATTTGTAGCCCCTACACATGAAACAGAAGTCTCATCGACCCCAGATTTTATTGTATTACTCTGGGCATACTTAGTATGTACATACATCCGAAAAAGCTACTCAAAACCACTTTGTTGCGGCGTCCGACGCAAAAGATTGGCTGAAATCCCACCGGGCAGATCACGTGTTCGGATACTTCCGAACGGGACCAGTACAACAACTAGTCCGGTAAGTCAGATCCTTACCATGTTGCTGGTCACGACGTCCAACGAGGGTGCTGTCTGCAATATTTTCATTAGCGCCCCCGACAACCTGTATGCGGCGATCAGTACGCGTACCTCGGTACCAATCTCCAAATCGAGCAAGTGAGGATCCTTTCCAATTGGAATTGTTCAACTAAAATACAAAGGGTAGACCTATGAAGCACTTACGAAAATAATAGCAAACGTGTTAGATGAATGTAGACACTGCGACGCTTCCCATACAGATATGGACATGTCACCCGATCCGGAGACAATGCGAGTACTGTCAGGCGAGACTGCTACCGAGTAAATGTAGCTGGAATGCCCCACGAACGGTTCACCAATGGGAGCACCGGTGAGTGCGTCCCATGTGCGTATGGTTTTGTCCAACACGAGCCAGAGACGATGCAAGAGCTGTCGGGTGTCAACGCCACCGAGTAGACGGTATTGGTATGCCCGATCAACGGCTCTCCTAGGGGAGCACCGGTGCGTCCATCCCACATACGGATAGTCCCGTCCGCCGAGCCTGAGACAATGGTGGTACTATCGGGGGAGAATGCTACTGAGTAGACTGTATTGGTGTGTCCCCTGAGTGGCTCGCCCAGGAGACTACCGGTGTATGCATCCCATATGCGGATAGTCCAGTCCGCTGAGCCAGAGATGATGCGGGTGCAATCAGGCGAGAACGCCACCGAGAAGACTATGTGGATATGCCCTATGAGCGGCCTACCTAAGGGAAGACCGGTGCGTCTATCCCATAAAATAATAGTTTTGTCCTCCGAGCAAGAAGCAATGCGGGTGCCGTCGGAGGAGAAAGCTACTGAAAGGACTGCCTCGGTGTGCCCTTGAAGTGGCTTGCACATGAGATGACCGGTGCTCACATCCCACATGGGGATAGTCTTGTCTCTCGATCCAGAGATGATACGGGTGTTGGCGGGCGACCATGCCACGGACAAAACAATATCGCTATGACGTTGTGGAGGTGCCTGAACAAGTGTGCCGGTGCGCAAATCCCAGATACGGATGAATCCGCCGGCCGAGCCAGAAACAATGAAAGCACTGTCTTGTGAGATTGCGACCGAGAGGACTTCACTGTGAGCAGTCCATCGCAGTAGAGGCGATGCACCTGTTGCTGCCATGGAAAAGCGCCTGAGCTGTCTTGGGTACTCGATGGCGTTGAAAGACTAGCGAAAGTAAGCAGAGGGGTATCAAGGAGCAGCAGCTTTTGGGTGCTATGAATGAGAGCGGTGAGCGTTGAGGGGGTGGGAATGAGTGTGATGGTTGGACAGCAAAGCCACGAGTCAGTCAGTTATCCCACGAGGCACCACGCATCACACCCTGTAAAAAGTAAAGGAGTTTGCTTTATGAATTATCTAAAGATTGCCGGTGGCCTTTCAAATTCAGGCAAAAAACAAGCATCAGCTTGTCGAGATGTAGGACGGTAGCGCGTGATAGAGAATGCATTACAGTTAGCCAGAAAACCGGTCAAATAGATCAGCGATCACCAAAGATCCGCATATAGAGGCTTATTGTTAGTGTACCGTGCTCAATGTTATATTGTATCGAGTACTATAGAGTCGTGGCTATCCGACGCATATAGGAGCTCCGCGATAGCTGTAGAAACGATAAAGATATGAGTGAAACAAAACAAGAAGTACATCTGACCGGTTTATTGGCCAATAGTCAAAATCACTCGGGTCCCCCTGGTACTCTGTGTACCACCCAGTTGTATAGTAGCTATTAGCACTGAAATATACAGCTGGGTGAACAGTGTCACACACAAGACATAGAGGCTGCTGCCTAGTTAATTGCAGGAGGGGGGTAAGGGGGAAAACTGAAAGTGGGGTAGGTACATATTGGTCTGAATTGCGTGCATATATGCACACATGGTCTTCAAACAGCTAGTAGAATATGTATAAATGAGTCTATTATACTGTCTGGGCCACAATTTGGAACATATTGTTCACATTAAAATTGGCTTCAGTTTGGTCATTTGTGCATACAGGGAGCCCCTGGGTCCTTTTGAGCGACTTTGTAATCCATCAAGAGACTTTTGTGGGTCAAAGTGTATTGTATACTATACTTTGTGTCCAGAAGAATCTACAAGGCTATGCATTGGATTGCTGCTGGCCTTGGGCGTGTACTTTACAGTCGCTTAAAATGGCCAAAATGTGACACC
>JANWGL010001332.1:0-33810 GCA_025200755.1 Ceratobasidium sp. C01
CGTTCGCGTCCGCCTTCTATATCCCTCTCAGCACCGCCCTCACCAGTGCCAGACCACGAGGCTTCGTTGGGTGTGCAATGCGCGATGTCATTGGCGACTGTTGTGCAGGAATTGACGCCTATACCGGGTATCGGCGAACTAATGGACGGTTTGACACGCGTATTTCGGGCTGTGGAGAAGGCAAAAGTTAACAAGCACGTGTTTAGCTCTGTCTAAGAAGAGGACTATACACTGACTGTTTTGGCGATTGTGCAGGGAGCAATGGCAACTTTTACAAGGCCGGTGTGTAATGGTCATGCGCATCGCAGGCGCGCATGTGGCAAACAACGGAGGGGCTGAGTATCCGGGTTTGCTCGAAGCGCAGAACATCCTTCGCAAGTACGTTTCACGCTTTTCTCTATTGTATATATGATTGACGATTGGTCGGAAATAGTACGGTCACGAAAATCGAACAGGGTGTAACTCACTGGAATAAGAAGCAAGGGCTAGCTGCGGTTGTTCAGTGCCGGAGTATCAGTGAGGAAATTAGGAAGCATTTTACAGAGCTGGACGAGTGTTTGTATATGTTCTCCGTATGTCTTTCTGTGTCCCCATTCTTAGGATGACTTTACTAATACGTGCTCATCATCCAGTTTGCAACTGATGTCGCTCAATCACAGTGGCTCAATGAGTTTAATAAAGTCCAACAAGCCGAGCTCCGCGAACTCGAATTAATGCACAAACTTATGATCGGACTAGGCGAAGACATGGATCAGCTAGGCAAGAACAACGATCAGATAAATTCAAAGCTATGCCAGATAGACGAAAAACTACAAACAGTCCTAAAGGATAATTCCGACGTGAGTCTTGTTCCCTTTCTGCCACTCCCTCCTTTTCGTGTACTGATGACGCGGCAGATCTTGCAAAACCAAACGATAACGGGCACAGCTTCATATGTAGACGCGCAGAGGATTGTTAAGATGATTCTTACCGTCACCGACTTGCAGCTTCCCCCTCAGATTCTTGTTGGGCGGCAGTGTAAACTTGATACCACGCTGCCGATCAAGACGGGGCCGACGTGCGATATTTACCCGGCGTATTTTTTAGGTGGAGGGGAGAAAGTTGCGAAAAAAGTGTTTCGGATTGGAAAAACAGAGCAGGAGGTACGGAAGTATGCCGAGGTGATCCTTTATTCTTATTTGCTTGATTGGAAGTGGAGACTAATGTAGTTGATGGTATATAGAGATTTTTGAGGCAAGCGAAGCTCTGGGTCACGTTTAAATCCGACTATACGTTGCCGTTTTATGGTATTGGAATGGAGGCGTATGAAGGAGAGCAGTATTTCCAGCTGTGAGCGTTAATTATTTGACCTTGATTCTCCCCTGTTGTGTTGACGGCGAATGGCTGCAGTTATATGGTCTCGCCACTCATGAAGAACTTTGATGCCGTAGGTCCCTCTCAAAAGATCGTTTTTCAAGGCGGAGTATACTGACAATTATGTGCCAAGGTGACATATATAAGGAAACACAGAAACAATACGGGGATACAACAGATTATTATGCGTATTGTACAACCTTCCCCCCTCGTTCCCCCCTCGCCAACTCACACTGCCATCCCTCTGATAGATCACTGACTCTGCACGTGGTCTGCAATACCTCCACTCTCGTGATCCGCCTGTGGTGCACTCCGGGATGCAGGGTGGTAACATTCTCATCACCGATAGCGGAGGAGCAGTTCTCGGTGGGTTTGGACTTACTAAGGTTTGTGACCTCTTGTACTTGTGCCATGTGTAAGTTCATGCCTGATGTCGAGGGTTGGAAAAATAGGCGCTGGAAAGTACTGCAGAGAATGCGGGCGAGAAGATCCCACCGGCAGTCCTGACAGGCAAGGCCGAATCACAGCGGTGGATGGTGAGTGTTTCAGTGCGAGTGGGTTGTGGGAGTTGACTGGATGGTTGGTTGTAGGCGCCCGAGATGTTTGGGAGTGATACACCAGAGCTACAGCCGCCGTCTGACGTTTGGGCATGGTAGGTTTAATCCATCTTCCTCGATACACCGTGCCTAATGATATGTCTTGATAGGGCGATGACTGCACTGGAAGTAAGTCTCTCGTTCCTCCCACTCTTCACCATGTTCTAACCACTTCGTGGTCTAGCTCGTCAGTGGAAAAGAACCATACTTCCAACAAAAACTACCCCACACATATATATCTACGATTAGCAAAGGCAAGCTACCTACCCGCAAAGATCATACTGAGTTCAACAAGTATGCTCTTCAACCTGACGCGTTGTGGGGATTACTCGAAAGGTGTTGGTCGATGCAACCGAACGATCGGCCAACGATTGACGAGGTAGTTTTTGAGCTACAGAAGATAAAGAGGACACAGGGCCTCGGGAAGTAATTATTCGGTCGAGAATTGTTACACGGCGTACCCATGTGCATATGTTTGTCCCTGTTTGAATGTGACTAGATAGGACCTTGATGCAAACCAATGATAGATTATCAGGCTTGGCGCTTTCGAGGCAGCCACTCCTCTTCACGCACAATTCAGCTAGAGTAGGACCCTTACGGTTATTGTTGACTTTATGATTGGGCCCGTACGCTATCTAAAATGAGATGTATGCATGAGTACACGACCTGTGATGGCGGCTTACAAATGCACACCCACCCGGCGCTGAGGATAAACCGAGACCAATGCACGGTTCGCGCGTGAGCGATTCTGAAGAAACTATTAGATCCATGTCTGGGGAACGCTTTTCGTGTGGCCTATAGACCCGGTGGGCATTCCTACTTGGGTTCGAGGACTACGTTATCCTGGTTGCTGTGTGCACGTTGTACTGGTGAGGCACACTCATGTCCAAACACGAGCCTGTAGAAGGTAGCATGTTTTGATGTCGATGCAAGGAGCCCACAAACCTTTCACTCGAACGAATCTAATAAATTACAGGTGTGTCTATACCCATGGTACAAATGCATCGTACCTTTGTTTTCCTAAAAAGTCGCTGAGAAATCGAAGTCACAAGGGACAGGACGCCGTCGCTTGGTCTGAAATCGTGAGGCGCTTAGGTTGACACTTGCTTTATCATCACGTGGCTACCACCACCTCGACATCTCCCCCTATCTACCGTACATCCATGCGCGTTGCAGTTAGACGCCCGGGAAGCAATAGGCCTGGTATCTCTATATGATACTGGGTATCATGCACTGCATAGACTAAAGCTCCCTCTTCCCTCTCTCATACTACACACCAACCTTTCCATTATGGCGAGCTTTTTCAGGAAGTTTTGTATGTTGTATCCGCTCTCATAGCGTTACTTACTAATGGAACTGTCATTTAAAGTCTCAAGTAGTCGTTCACCTTCCCCCAATCCTTCAACCCACTCTCTTGCACCCTCGCAGAGCGAAGATGCTGGCACGAAAGCCGTAGCGTTAATTCCCCCGGTGCCAATGCCGTCACACAATTCTCCTGGCGCTTCTTCTGTTGGTAACCTCCCACCCACCCCTCCGCCCTCGGTCTCTCCACCCGATTCAACGATTACGTCCCCCGGTCCCACTCAACCTGCGCATAACCGCCACTCCTCCCTTGGGGTCCCGACTATAAATATATCAACGCCAGACGAGGCGCCTCGCCCGCAATGCCCTCCTCGTTCTCGCTCGTCTTCAATCATGGCCATGCCGGAAAACGAGGCACGGGCGCATGCATCGTTGGGTATGCACTGTGCGATGTCACTGGCAGCTGTTCTGCAGGAATTAGTTCCTATACCGATTATATGTGAACTAAAGGAGTGCTTAACACTCGTGTTTATGGCTGTAGAGAAGACGAGGGTTAACAAGTGAGTACCTATCCCCATCCGGGGTGACGTATATACTGATTCAGTTCGGCGGCGGTGAAGAGAGCAATGGAAGCTTTTGCGGGGCCGATGTGTCATGGTTACCCGTATTGTGGCTGCGCGGGTGGTGAATCATGGAGGGGCCGCTTATCCGGAGTTGCGTGAGTTGACGCAGGAACTTCAAAAGTCCGTTCCACAAATATCGCTACCCGGTATGAGATTGACGGTTGACCGTGCAGTACGATCATGGTCATTCAACGGAGCATAATCCATTGGGATGCGAAGCATAGGATATCTGCATTGTTTCAGTCTGAGGGTATTAGCGAGGAGATTAGGAAACATTTTGTACAGCTGGATGAATGTTTGCGTATGTTCTCTGTACGCCCCTCAACGCCCCATACACTTTGGGTAGTTTTGCTCACCCGCATTAATTGCCTAGTATACGGTTGACGTAGTCCGGTTGCAATGGGTCGGTGAATTCAAGGTCGTCCAACAGGCTGAGCTCAACGAACTCAAAGAAATGCACAAACTCGTGATCAGCTTAGGCGGGGATGTAAATACAAAACTTAGTCAGATGGACGAGAAATTGAAGAAGGTTTTGGAGGACAAGTCTGAGGTGCGTTTACTTGCACTTCCATTCTTTCCTTTATTTTCTGATGTGACTGTAGATCTTGCAAAATGAAGGGACGACAACTACGACTACATATGTGGACGCACAAATGATTGTCAAGACAATTCTTACGGTCACGGAGTTACAACTCCCACCTCGACTCCTTCTCGGGCGCCAGTGTATTCCCGAAGCGCCGCTGCCCATCAGGACCGGACCAACATGTGATATTTACCGAGCGTCTTTTTTGGGTGGAGAGAAGGTTGCGAAGAAGGTGTTTCGAATTGGGACATCGGAGAAAGAAGGTGTGCAGAAGTATGCCGAGGTTCGCCTACCTTCCGGTTATTCAATTGAAAGAAGGGCTAACCCGGTTGTTGCGCAGAGGTTTTTGAGACAAGCTGAGCTTTGGGGGACATTTAAGTCTGAGTATACGCTGTCATTTTATGGTGTCGGAATGGAGGCGTATGAAGGGGACAAGCATTTCCAGCTGTGGGTATTTATTCTTTGGACTTCCTTCCTTGTTTTATTGCGCTGACGAGGTGTGACCGTAGCTACATGGCCTCACCGTTCATGGAGAACTTTGATGCCGTGAGTCCTCCTTAGGACACGGTCTCGAGGCGGGATCTACTAATAACTATGCATCAGGTTACGTATATAAAACAATATAAGAGCAGCACGGGAATTCAGCAGAACATTATGCGTATTGTATGACCCCCCCTCTCTCTTCCTTCGCCAGCTTATACTATCATTCATATCGTAGATCACGGACTCTGCGCGTGGTCTGCAATACCTCCACTCGCGCAAACCGCCTATTGTGCACTCTGGAGTACGGGGCGACAACATTCTCATCACTGACAGCGGAGGAGCGGTTCTCGCTGGATTTGGGCTTACCAAGGCACTACAAAGTAGCACGGGGGCCGGGAACGAGAAACTCCCGCCGGCCATTCTAACGGGCAGGATCGAGTCGCAGAGGTGGATGGTGAGTAGCCTTGTATTCTCGTCCGAGTGGGTTGCGTCCAGAAGTTGACCAGGCGATTGGTTGAAGGCGCCTGAAATGTTTGAGGAAGATTTACCAGTATTGCAGACCTCGTCTGACGTTTGGAGTTGGTAAGGCAGCTCCGTCTCCCTCGATAAACTGTCCCTGACGATTTATCTTGATAGGGCAATGACTGCGCTTGAAGTAAGCCCCCATCCCCACCTTTCTTTATCCAATTCTAATAACTTCTCGGTCTAGCTTGTTAGTGGAAATGTTCCATATTTCAAACAAAAACAAGCCCACACGGTTATTACAATAATTGGTAAGGGTAGAACGCCCTCTCGCAAGGACCATCCCGAGTTCGAGAAGTATGCCCTCCGACCCGCAGAACTGTGGACATTGCTTCAAAAGTGCTGGTCGATAGAGCCAAGCGAACGTCCAACGATGGACCAAGTGATAGTTGAGCTAGAGAGGATCGAAGGGATGGGGGAACCCGAGAAATGTTAACCCGGTCGAGAATTAACCAAATGTAACTCTTATTGCCACCATATACGCATGTGCACCTGTTTGCCCTTGTTAGGGTGTGACTAGGCAGGACCTCCTGGGAAGCGTGATTATATGGACGGTTTTACCGTAAGACCTTGATACTTCTTCCCCTGGAACCCCCCCTCCACCTCCTCGCTTACACGAGGCTCGGCAATCGCGGTCATCTTGCAGTCTCCGTTCGTTGTACATTTATATGATATATCATGTAAGCAAGTTGTATGCGCGACTGAGAAGACCATGAGGCGACTGACGAATCTATGCCGACTTCATGTTCGCAGAGCCCCAGAGAGAGCCGAAACATTACATTCGCGTACAGGTGAATGAACCATTTAAATAAAACGTTAGATGCACGTTTTTGAGGGGATGTTTTCCATGCGGTTGGGGGCCCTGGCGGCCATTACTGCCAATGTACTTTAGCCATGTTAACCAGGTTGTAAAACACGTGGCGTCTGTGAGGCACACTCATGTCTAGACACAGGCTTGTAAAAGGGACAATGTCTTGAGGTCGGTACCGGCGACTCTCAGGCTTTTCACCCTATCGAATCCCACCGAATCAGTCGAAGGGCTGTATTCATGATACAAAGGATATGCATCGCTCCGCTGCCTAGAAAGCGGTCGTAGAAACCTGATGAGGGGCAAACAGGGAAGCCCAACGCGGCTCGGTCTGGAAATCGCCAGGCATCGTTGTTGACACTTGTTTTATCATCACGTGGCTACCGCCCCTTTCTATGCGATGCGCGTTGAGCTAGACGCCGGGCTTGATATCCTTTATATGATCCCA
Source organism: Ceratobasidium sp. C01 (assembly GCA_025200755.1). NCBI lineage: Eukaryota > Fungi > Basidiomycota > Agaricomycetes > Cantharellales > Ceratobasidiaceae > Ceratobasidium > Ceratobasidium sp. C01. Next base: position 6,719 of record JANWGL010001332.1, read on the forward strand.
GGCATCATGCACTGCACACGGCGGAGCTCTCTCTTGCTCCTACTTGCCTTCAACACCATATACCTCACGTTATGAGCGCCCTACTTAGCTCCATTAGCTCGGCTTTCAAAAAGTTCCTACGAAGTAAGCTGTGCATACTGCACCCTAATCTCGCTATGTTCCAATTGAACTAATCTCTAAAGTCCCAGGCTCATCTTCGTCTAGGACCCATAGTCGCACAGTTTCGCAAAAACCCTCGACCAACTCCTTTTCGCCTTCGCGGAGCGAAGATGTTGGCACGGAAGATGCAACATCCACCACTTCGGGGTTTACACAGTCGCGCAGGCCTCCTCCTGTCGCCTCTCCTCTCAGTAACACCCTCCTCACCTCTGTGCCCTTAGCCTCTCCATCCACTTCTGAACTCGCCACCCCTGCTCCCACCCAGCCTCTGCACCATCGCCACTCCTCTCGTGAAATCCCAACCATAAATATATCCGTACCAGACGCCACACCTAGCTTGCAATATTTCCCCCGATCTCGCACGCCTTCAATTGCCCCTACGCTAGATGACGAGGCGTCGTTGAGCGCGCAGTGCGCGTTATCATTGGCTACTGTCGTGCAAGAGTTGACGCCTATACCCGGTATAGGCGAACTGGTGGGCTGTTTGACCCTCGTGTTCAAAGCCGTGGAGAAAACGAGGGTTAATAAGTGAGCTCATGGCCTCATATGAGATAGTGAATATACAGTATTGATCTCGTTTGGCTTGGTGCAGGGAGCAATGGAAACTACTTCAAGGCCGGTGTGTTATGGTTATCCGGATTGCAAGCGCACAAGTAACGAATCACGGCGGGGCCGATTATCCGGGTTTGCTTGAAGCGAAGCAAATGCTTCACGAGTACGTTCTGCGCTTCTCTCTATTTGGCATGGGGTTAACTGTTGCTCGGGGATAGTACGATCACCGAAATTGAACGAAGTGTGACTCACTGGAACTCAGGACAAGGCCTCTCTGCGTTCTTCCAGTTCCAGAGTATCAGTGACGAGATTAAGAAGCACTTTGCACAGCTAGACGGGTGTTTGTGTATGTTCTCCGTGCGTTACCCTATGCCTCTTATTCTTGGTGTGACTTTACTCATGCTGCTCGTCGACTAAGTTTGCAGCTGATGTTGCTCAATCGCAATGGGTCAACGAATTCAACGCTGTCCGACAAAATGAACTCCGCGAACTTGAAGTAGTACACAAACTCGTGGTCGACCTAGGCGCAGACGTGGGCCAGATAGGCAAGAACAACGATCAGATGAATTCCAAACTTTGCCAAATAGACGAGAAACTCCAAAAGGTCTTAGAGGACAAGTCCGAGGTGCGTCTCCCTTTGTTTGGATCATACCTTTTCGCCTACTGGAGAGATTGTAGATCTTGCAACACGAAGGGACGACGAACAGGGCCACATACGTGGACGCACAAATGATTGTTAAGACGATTCTGAACGTCACGCAATTGCAACTCCCATCTCGAATTCTTCTCGGGCGGCAGTGTACCCTCGACTCAAACATGCCGGTCAAGACGGGGTTGACATGTGACGTTTACTCGGCGTCTTTCTTGGGTGGAGAGAAGGTTGCAAAGAAAGTGTTTCGGATTGGGACGTCGGAGGAGGAGCGTGTCCGGAAATATGCCGAGGTAAGCCTTTTGTTTTTTGGTTAAATTGGATGCAAGGAGGTTAATGTAGTTGACGGTATGAAGCGGTTTTTGAGACAAGCGGAGCTTTGGGCGACGTTTAGGTCTGAATATACGATACCGTTTTATGGGGTTGGAATGGAGTCGTATACGGGAGATCAGCATTTCCAGCTGTGGGTAGTCACCCTTACCTTGTCTTTTCGGCCATGCTGACCGTATCTGAACGTAGTTATATGGTTTCGCCACTCATGAAGAATCTTGATGCCGTAGGTTCCTCTCAGAAGATGCGCTTAAGGCGGGGTGTACTAACAATTGTGTGTCAAGGTCACATATATAAAGAAATACAGGGGTAACACGGGGATTCAGCAGGACATCATGAGTATTGTACGGCCCCCTCCCCCCTTCTCTTTCCCCTCAACTCACGTGGCCATTTCTCTGGTAGATCACGGATGCTGCACGTGGGCTGAAATACCTCCACACGCGTAATCCGCCTGTGGTTCACTCTGGAATGCAGGGCGATAACATCCTGATCACCGATAGTGGAGGAGCGGTTCTCGGCGGGTTTAGACTTACTAAGGTCCGTTTCCGCTTAGAGTTTCATATCGGTTCCCTAATTAATGTCGAGGGTCGTGGGAATAGGAGCTACGAAATAGTACGGGGAAGGAGAGTGATAAGACCCAGCCGGTTGTTATGACGGGCAAGACCGAGGCGCATCGGTGGATGGTAAGTGGTTTCGCATGAGTGGTTACAGGCGGTAAGTGATAAAATGATTGATTCTAGGCGCCCGAAATGTTTGAGGAAGATACACCAGTATTGCACACATCGTCTGACGTTTGGAGTTGGTAAGCCTGTTTTATTCCCCCGATAAACCGTTACTAAGCATGCGACCCGGCAGGGCGATGACCGCTCTCGAGGTAAGTCTCCTACCCCCGCTTTTCTCTACTCAATTCTAACCACGTCTCGATCTAGCTTGTCAGCGGAAACCTTCCATACTTCAAACAAAAACAAGCCCACACTGTTATTACCATAATCGGCAAAGGGAAGACGCCCTCTCGCAAGGACCATCCCGATTTCGAGAAGTACGCTCTTCGACCTGATTTGTTGTGGCCATTGTTTCAAAGGTGCTGGTCGATAGAGGCAACCGATCGTCCAACGATCAGTGAGGTGATAGTTGAGTTAGAGAGGATCAAGGAGATGGGGGAACCCAAGAAGTAACGATTTAATTATCGGCCATGTGTGTTTTGTATCTACGTATGTACCATAAATGACTTTGCCCAAAATATGGCCTTGGCCGCTGGTCATATTGTATACTATATGCAACCTATTTAACCGTATGGAACAGCATACACTACCTTCATTGATCGAGGTTTTCAGTCAATTCATTCTCCACTCGAAACAATGACAAACCGAAGCGGGTATTGTTTGTACTTGTAGATTGAGCTCGTGATAACCTTATCGTACCAGCAAGTCACCTTGCTTCTGCAAGGTCACTCCGGGGGTCGGAATTATTTGCAATAGCGTCACGCAAAATCGTGTCAGTTACAAAATCACGTGAATTGATTACTGAAGTCTGTGTACTGTAGTTACTGTAGTTGGCTTACATGCGCACGACCACCGCCTTGTTACTTTCCCCTCGATCACGCTGTTTTGCCACTGCTGTATAGATATTCTCTCGCCCTCCCAGTCGCTCTGGCACGCGGATGTTACCCGGCCTTTTCGGCGAGACTCGCATTTTCTACGTTGCGCGATGCATGCTCATTGTAGGCCCGGCAGTAGATAGGCATTACTCAAAGCTAGATGGGAACGCTACTCCGATGTGACACGCCCATAGAACCCTTGGTTCTACGGGAACGCTACATAGAATCGTAAAACATGACTCTGGACCAGGGGCAGCGCCGTAGCGAGAAAGTGGGCAACGTCGAGACTGACCAGGCCGTTTAGGGACTCACGTAACTACACTGCAGCCTACCAGGGGGTACAAGCAATCTCATTTAGCTGGTCTAATCAGTGCATGTATGCGCTTATTCTCGACTTTTGTTTGTTTGTTTCGGAGGCGAATATAATGAATTACTAGAATTAGATATAAAACGCAATAGCTAATTCATCAGAGGTATATGTATAATGTACTGATTTTCCAAAAGAAGAATCCCGGAGACGCGGGCCAGGCGGAGGAGGGGGTGGGATGGTCGGGGATCGATACGGGAGGCTGAGGGCGTTGGTTGGTCCCGGTCAAGTCGAGAGCCGGTCCGTGAGATTGAGAGTCGAGGTGGTTGAATCTAGATGGTTGAGGGCAAGTGCTGGCGTATCAGGGCATGTGGGAGTGAGGTCGAGAAGGCGGGCGGCGCTGGTCCTTGAGAATTGGCGGATAGAGTTAGGGAACAGAAGTGAGCGTAAGGGAACATATGTCGTGTCTAGAAAACCTAGTATTAATACCTAGCTTCTGGGCGATGTGGATATATTTCAAGGCGCAAGTCGAGAAGCATCCTCGTGCGAGGCACCGAGGCACGTGTGGACTAGGAAATAAGATCGAAAGTTAGGTCGATAGTTCGCTTGCGAGGGCACGCGAGGTCGGAAATCATGGAGGTGTGGGACATAGGTGGGAAGTGATTCCAAGTATAGTACAGTCATCAAATTACCTATGGATGAACCACCACGCGTGTAAGGTGGAGGAGGAGGGAAGCATTTAGCGGCATTGCTCGTTGGCTGAGCCGGGGTAGGCATCAGCATCATGTCGGTTTAATTGATGCATTGCACGGTAACACGTATTCCGTGTTCTGGCTCTGTTATTTCATTGTACGACCTCTAGCCCAGTAGATTTTGTCCTGGTGCCTCCGATTCTTATTTCTCACAAATCTATTGTTCGAATTTTTCTCTGAAAATGCATAAATAAGATTAGGATGTTTTGGTGACAGTGTCTTGCGGATGGCATGAACAAGCCAAAGCAGAAGCGAGGTCTGAGCCCCGGAGACGGGGCGCTTCTAGTTGGTTACAATCCGTCAAAACGCTCCCTCAGCGTGCCGGAATTTCGAAATCTTCATAACGCTCCAACACTTTCCGTCCAATTTGCCGATGTATCCCATGTGTTATCTCGAACTCACCCGACGTGAAGTCATCAAAACGAAGATCCCACCTGTCTTGTCCGAGCTAGGAGACACTGGAGAAGGGGAGGAGGCAACAATGCTAACTGCCCCAAGCCCCCGCTGCTGCCTAGTTCTCCGACATGATATAGTACCAACGCGCGTATCCTCGAAGCGAGGAGTAGATGCCTAATCTACACGGGTGCTTGGCGAAGGGCCAAACAGTGCCACATAGGCTCCGTATAACAACAACAGCTTCTTATTCATAAACCCTTTAATTATAGGGGAAAAGAGAAGAACAAGGTCGGAGGAAATTGGTGGAATGGTGCGGCCGGGTTCGCACCGGAGGTATTGTATTCTTCGAGTGAGCATCCCTCCTCCCGCCGTCCCCTCACATATTTCGAATTGAGAATTCGGGGCTAACCACACATTGTCGACGCTCTGGCGCTTCTTTACATTCCTCCCGTGTTGACCCCCACACAACTAACACCTGATCTTCCACAATTCAAAGACACCAAGCTCACCACTAGCACCCTGTAACTTTGTAGGCTTTCGCTTCTCGCTTGACTACCTGCTGACTGATTTGTGTTTTCTCGTGCTGTGTAGAATTTTACAACGTACCCCACGTCACGACTGAACTCATAGAATGGTGCCCGGGATACGTTCCACTTTGGCAGACCCCGTCAATTTATTTCCTCACCACACGGAATCATACGACCAATCTCGGCCGCTACAGCACTTCCCTGTGCGCCGTCATTATCTACCGGCGAATGACGACAATAATATAACTGTCGAATCTGCTTTTTATTGCAAAAAGAAAGGAGGCCTCGAACACGAGTTCATTATTCTTAATATAGTGGACCAGGGAGCTATCAGGCGTCAAAACTTCCTAATATTGCATCGCGCCGGCAAATTGATGTTTGAGTGGGCTGCCTTAGACCAATTAGTGGTTTCATCCGATGGCACCGCCAAAGGCCTGGTCGCCGAAGATTCCCTCACCACAATTCTCCGCCAGCGGGGGTTCAGAGAGATTTCACCCCTCTTTAATAACCCGCCTACGCAACAGGAACCTCAAGCGGGACAGCTCCCACCCAATGATCCGACGCAAGTACTTGGAACAAACCTACTTCACTTCGAGGATGTGATGAGGATTTCAAACTTAGCATCCAGGCGCCGGGGAATGTACAACCTTTGGACCTCACAATGTTACTGGTTCGCCGGCTTGATCTGGGATTGCGTAGACCGGATTTGCCCCAGTTCCACGTCTCTGAAGAGGGCACCGGATCGCCGAGGTTGGTTCCGCTCTCTCTATCACCAGAAAGTGGCCCGGGAAGAAATTTGTAGCACCGTAGATCAATATTACCAGGAGAGGCTCAAGGTAAGATCGCTTTCGTGTGTTTTTGGACCACGCGCCCATAAAACAATATGGTGTAGGAGGAAGTTCAGAGACACAAACGGAAACGGTTGGAGGAAGTCGAAAGTCTACAGGCTCAAGTGCGACAAAGGGAGGAGGATGTCCAGCTAATTGAAGAATATGAACAACTTCAAGAGGCGGAGAGGGCGGCCAATCTCGATGGGGGAACGGTGAATTAAAGAAATGGCAATCAAAAAAGAAGGCTTAATGCTCGTGTTGGTTTTCGTTCGTGCCTAAATGGGACAGAATTGAGTTCGGGGACGCGTAGAAACAATGCCCTTGTGACGATGACTCGTTCAACAGTGTCATATAGTTTGCCCAATCGAGACATCATAAGCGCCCTTGGCGAGCGCCAGTCGTCGCCTTTGACACAGTCACGTCAACACCATTACAGTAAAAATTAGGTGAAGGATTAAGAACGACGTCCCCACGAATCGCTCGCCCATACCGCGCTAGTTTATATACCAACCAGCCTTGACTTTCGCGTGCTTGCACCAAACTTGTTTGGACTGCACTCCCTGAGGCAGCTTATTACTTGAACCACCACGGAAAAACTCGAGTTGGTTTTTAAAAACCTCACATTGGTCCACTTCGGTTATCTCTCCGAGTCTTTGCATTTTGCACTATGTCCTCAGCTGGGATCCAAGAAGATACCGCCGGGACAAGTAATCCATCGCGCTCAACTGAAAGTAACCCTCAGCTACCTAACAGCAATGGCTCTACCGATTCTACACCTCCTGTCAACAACCGTACTCTGTCAATGTTTCGCAATGATCGCTCTCGTGCTTTTCTTCCCAATCTTTCCAAATTCGATTTTTTGGGTCGTATGGAACGCCGGTTTCGGTTCGGTTCAGCTTTGTTTGGCTGGGAGCGTTCGGCTGGCAAGCCAACGTTGTCTAAACCATATTCTCCGCAGTGCATGCGCGCCAAAGTTTTGAAGGAGTTGGGGCTCCACCCCTCTTGGGAACATGCTGATGAACTTACCGTGTCTCCAGTCACTCGTTACTTTGACGAGGGAGGCATTCACTTCATTCGGTTCGACCTCAGCCGGGATCTAGGAGATATTCGGGGTGTTCTAGTCCTGTGTCCGGCCGAGGGAAGGGACCCGAAGCTCCCTCATACAACTCTTTCGGCTGTGGCTACAGACCCAGGGGTTTTTCCGCACTTCTTCGTCGTGGATTCAGAACAAGCAGATGTCTTCGTCAGGACTCCGGCTAACAGCGCTGAATTCCAAAATGAGTCAAAAATCTACGTGGAACTTTCGCTGGAGAAGATTGTTGTACTCGCGCTCGCTCTCTCGTGCAACACTCTGGAAAAGAATATGGAGAACAGACAATTTATGAAGAGGATGTGGGACGGAGTGTGTCGACTGGGCGATGATTTCTTGAGCATGGAGCGCGTAGGCGGCACTGAACCGACTCCTGGCTTTGGAGAGAAATTGCTGGATTTCCGTTTTGAAGTTTCGCGGATCGAACAGGTGAGTACATGCAAATGGAATACTGTGTGAGCCATTTCAGTGATCGGGATTCATTGGCACAATAGAGACTTGACCCAGTCGGAGATGAGCGCAAAAAGCGGCGCGACGCACGAATGGCGGTGGTCGAAAAAGAAGCAAAGCTCTTAGCAGTGGAAGAGGTGAAAGCGAAGGAGCTGGAAGAGAAGAACGAGCGTTTGAAGAGGCGAATAGAGGCATTTAGTCAAGGAAGAGAGTTGGGAACGAAAGGTCTGGATAAAGAGATAAAAGCGCTCAGGGAAAGACTCCAGGCTAGAGGTGTGTCGGTTCCAGGGAGAAATAATTCCATAGCCGCGCCATCGCTCCCCTTACCCACTTCCCCGACCTCGACTACTCCATCCACTTCTACCCTCATTCAGCCTCCTCACGGTCGTCGCTCCACCCTTGAGGACTCAACTGTAAAGGTACCTACGTTGGACACCACGGCTAGCCTGCAGGATATTGGTATGTCGGTTTCAGGGAAGAATAATGCCACAGACGTGCCATCGCTCCCCCTACCCACTTCTTCGCCCTCGACTACTCCATCCACTTCTGCTCTCGTTTCCCCTACTCTCGCCGAACCTATGAACAATCGGTATTTTCCCTTTGAACTCCCAGCCCCACGACGGTTCCCCGGACACTACGCCGATTCCACCTCGTCTCTAATCTCGCCTATGAAAGCTCAAGAAGGTCGGTTGAGTATGTATCGCGCTTCATCTTTGTGGGATGTTAGGGATGAATTGGAACCTATACCGGGTATCGGCAGACTAGTGGACTGTTTGACGCCGGTGTTTGATGCTGTGCAGGAGACGAATATTAATAAGTATGCCAACCCTCATCTGAGAGAAAAATGGATACTCATCTAGTTTGGATGTGGTGTAGGATGCAATGGCAGCTTTTGCAAGACCGGTGCGTTATGGTTCTGTTTATCGCAGGCGCGCGAGTGGCGAACCATGAAGGGATCAAATATCCGAATTTGGGAGACTTGACGAAACAGCTTCGAGAGTACGTTCTGTGCTTTCTCTACTCGATACGGGATTGAGGGCCAGTTGAATAGAACAATTATGGACATCCAACGGAGTATAGTCCAGTGGAATGATAAGCCTAGGCTCTCCGCATTTATTCAGTTCCAGGAGATTAGCGAGGAGATTAGGAATCATTTTTTAAAGCTGGATGAGTGCTTGCGCAACTTCTCCGTACGTCCTTTTATGCCTTCACTCTTAGTAATCTTTACTTACGTTCGTTAATGGTCTAGTTTGAAATCGATATCATCCGGTCGCAATGGACTGCTGAATTCAGAGATGTCCAAAAGGCCGAACTCAGCGAATTCGACAAGATGCTCAAAATTGTGACCAGGGAACTCGGAAACGTGGGCCAGATGAATATGGAGCCCGGCCAGATAGACGAGAAACTGCAGAAGGTGTTGGAGGACAAGTCAAAGGTGCGTCCCCTCGCCTTTCCACCGCTCGCTTTTGTTTAACAATAGCGCTGTAGATCTTGCAAAATAAGGATACGGCGCCCAAAGACGCCTATGCGGAAGCAAAAACGATTTTCGAGACACTCGCTACTATCATGGGATGGCAACTCCCACCTCAAGTTATTTTCGGGCCAGTTTGTGTTGTTGAGGCGGAGAAGGCGATCAAGCGCGGAGCGAAGTGTGACATTTTCCCAGCATCCCTTCCGAGTGGAGAGAAGGTTGTGAAGAAGGTATTTCAGACTTGGGCAACAATGGAAGAAGACGTGCGGATGAATGCTGAGGTTTGGCTTCCTTTTTGATTAATTGGAAACGGGGGTTAATTTAGCTGGTGTTGTGCAGCTACTTTCGAGGCAAGCGAAGCTTTGGGAGACGTTCAAGTCTGACTATACGTTACCATTTTATGGCGTTGGGATGGCATCATATAAGTGGGATCAGTATTTCCACTTGTGAGCTTTCATTCTTTGACCATGTTTGTCTTTCTCGTCATGTTGACGGTTTCTGGTCGTAGTTATACTATCTCGCCTCTCATGAAGAACCTCGATGCCGTAAGTCCCTCCTAGGACGTGAGGTGGGAGCGTGTATAAGTAATGACAACTATGTGTCAAGGTCACATATATAGATCAACACATGGATAATATGAATATTCGGCTGATCACTATGCGTATTGTAAAGTCTCCTCCTCCCCTTATCTCTGCGTCAACTCATATGGCTGTGTCTATGGTAGATCACCGATTCCGCACTTGGTCTGCAATACCTTCACTCTCGTGATCCGCCTGTGGTTCACTCTCAAATGAAGGGCGATAACATCCTTATCACGGACGGCGGGAGGGCGGTTCTCGGTGGGTTTGGACTTAACATGGTCTGTAATTCCTTAGAGCGTGTATAGGTTCATGGCTGATGTCGAGGGTTGGGAAACATAGGCGCTGCAAACTTATAGGGGGGATAAACGTGAGATAATCCTGCTTGGTGTTTCGATAGGCAAGACCGAATCGCTGCGATGGATGGTGAGCAACGTTGTATGGCTGGGTTGCGATCGGACAATGATAAAATGATTGGTTTTAGGCACCTGAGACTTTTATCGACGATTTGCCGGTATTACAGACACCGTCTGACGTTTGGAGCTGGTAAGGAAATTTTTTCTGTCCTGAGAAAAGAACATACCTAAGTATTCAACGTGATAGGGCGATGACCGCACTCGAAGTAAGTCCCGCATCCTGGCCTCTCGCTGTCTACTCTTAATCACGTCCTGGTCCAGCTTGTCAGCGGAAGCATCCCATACTTCAACCAAACACAATACAACATGATTATATCCATGATTACCAGGGGGGTACCCCCCCTCCGCGGCGACTACCCCAAGTTCGAGAAACACGCTCTCCAACCTGACGAGCTGTGGGCATTACTCGAAAAGTGTTGGCAGATAGAGCCGAACGACCGGCCAACGATCGACGAGGTTATAGCCGAGCTACAGATGATCGAGGAGATGGGTGAAGTCAAGAAGTGACGATTCAAGCGAGGGTTTATTTAAATGTATCCTACATGGATATAAAGTATTTAATTGATTTTGCGTGCTACGCTTCGCGCATACACCCACCTACAGAGCTCCCCCCCGGCGTTGTAAGGTAACCCACACACTCTTGAAACCTCCCATTACTATAACTCTGGTTTTGTTGACCTATTATGGTCAAAACGCACAGTTATAATTGTATTTGTGTGCCAGGCTTGTGCAACGCGCCCGCCTGTGCGGGTTGCGAAATTTACTTGGGGGAATGGTGATCCCTAGGGAGGACCTGTGACTCCTGAACCGCCATGAGAAATGACACACCTGCTAATAATTTCATTATGTGTGTGAGTGCATTTTGTGTGATTGTCTATACCATACGCGTGTATTGATAGCTGAGTAAGAGGGTGATAACATTCTCATTACTGGCAGCGGAGGGGCGGTTCTCGGCGGGTTTGGTCTTAGCAAAGTTTGTTACTCTTTTATCATACCCATGGGGTTTATGGCTGATGTCGAGGACCGTCGGGAACAGGCGCTGCAAAGTAGCTCGGAGGATGGTGGTGAAAAGCTCCCGCCGGCTACCACGACGGGCAAGACCGAGTCGCAGCGATGGATGGTGAGTGGTCTAGTAGGAATGGGTTATGGGCGCAAGTTGACCCAGTGGTTGGCTGTAGGCGCCTGAGCTGTTTGAGGATGATACACCGGAGTTGCAGACGCCGTCTGATGTTTGGGCATGGTAAGTCTGCTCAATCTTCCTCACTAAACCCTGTCTTATGATTTAACTTGATAGGGCAATGGCCACACTCGCAGTTAGTCTCTTGATTCCACCTCTTTCCATCATCACATTCTAATCAATTCTTGATCTAGATTTGCAGCGGAAAGATGCCATACTACCAACAAAAACAAGCCCACACGGTTATATCTACAATTAGCAAAGGCAAGACGCCCACTCGTAAAGATTATCCCGAGTTCGACAAGTATGCTCTGCGACCCAACGAACTGTGGGCATTACTTGAAAAGTGTTGGACGATAAAGCCGAGCAACCGGCCAACGATCGACGAGGTCGTGATTGAGCTTAACAAGATCAAGAAGATGGCAGGGCTCAAGAAGTAGCGATTTAACTAGAGATAGGCAGTGTTGGTGTTTTATATATGCGCTGCTTTAGCAGTTTCTCCGAATCACGGCACCGATGGTGATTTTCGGTTGCTACTGGCTAACCATATTGTAAGGTAGATATGAACTATTTAACTAAGTATACCCTAAATGTAGTGATTTCGCGTGCTCCGCTTCGCGCATACACCCACCCGTCGAGGTTTGTCTGGCGTCGCAAGGCCACACGCACGCGGTTGAATTATCCTATTACTTTAACTCTGATTGCGTTGACCTATTTTGGTTAGGACGTAAAGTAATAATTGTGCTTGTGCGTGTCTGCCAAGGCATTAGCGAGAAGGGCGCTTCTCACCCGCATGGGTCGCATTCCTCGTAGTGGCTCAGGTGCCACAAGATAAGGGTTCCCTCGAAGTCCCGTTGCCGCGCACCCAGTAAACTTTGACACACCTACTACTGATTTTCGTTAAAGTTCAACTGAGGCTATGTCTAGGCATACACCAGGTAATTTCTTGGTCAATTTTGTTAAGCGTTTGCAAATGCTCGAGAGCACGGCGACTACGGCGCTACTCTTGAATGATTATACTATAGTAAAGCTAGGGCTTGAAAATAAGCCTTAGACCTTTTATTGCTCATTTGTAGTTGAAGGCGCGCGATCTTGTCCGGGTGCGGCAACCTCTAACGTTGCATTGGTGCTTTCGATGAGGGACTTTGCCGGTGCTGGACGATCGATAAAATCAGATTTACTCTTATGCGCAAGACTGGCACAAGTTTGCGGTTGCCTATCCGCATTGGAATTCAGCAAGGGGTATGTCTCAATGTATCTGTTATAATTGTCGTATTGCGTATATTGATCATCGCTGAGTCAGCAGGATCCACACCTCGTGTTGTTTGTGGATCGCAAACTCATCCTGCTTCTTGATCACCCTTGACCATGTCGGAGACGACTCCTCTGCCGCCCTCGCCCCCTCCTGTGCTGTCCGAGTCAGGAGACACTGTAGAAGAGGAGGAGGCGACGACCCCAACTGCCCAAGAGCCCCCGCGGCTGCCTACTCCTCCGCCACGCGCACCCAGTCCAAGTCCGAGCGCGATCGAGAATGGCGAACCTAGAGTGAGAGAGGGAGGACCGAGGTCGGGGCCGAGTAGGCAAGGAGGACGAACGGCGTCTGGATACCATGTGCCAGACCAGGCGTCCATCAATAATCTTGTGAATGGCTTCACGTCCACTTTGTGAGTGCCTTGCTACTTGGTTTCTGAGAGCCGTTTACCGAGCGTTTGAATAGGGAGACATTGTAGGTGTAAATTACTGCTTGTTTTGGGAGGTCGCTTAGGCTGTGTGTAGGGACCAGAGTTTGAAGGCGCTGTCGGTGCATGCGAAGGAGGTCGATGCGTTGGGGCCGCCTCCGGTATGTCTACCGCTCTCGTATAACTTTGAGATATACTCATTCACGTTCTCGTAGGACTCGGCAGCGCAAATCCACAAGCTCAGAATGTACGCGTAAATTGCTCGGTTATTTACAATATCTAACCCCACCACAGGCAACTCCGAGCACAGGATAAAAAGCAAGATCAACGCATCGCAGATATCAAGCACATCGTAAAAGACGTGCTCAAAGAACAGGCCAGTCCTCTCCCCGTTCCCACCCTCCCATGCTTCGCTCTTATCTCCCCTCGTCAATACAGATCGCAGATCACATGCGCGCCCAGATCCAAGAACAAATCCGACTTGAGATAACTCAACAGGTCCGCGCGGCCGTGCAAGACCAGATGCCGGACCATTTGCCTGTGTCGTTGCAGGAGCAGGCGGATGAGAGTAAGAGGCAGTTGATTGAGGTTCGGCATTCGTTGTTGAATAGGTGCGTACTTTGCGCCCGTTCGTTTTCTATTGAGTTTGGGTCTGTGTATGGGTTGGACCTGCGTCTAGTTGGGGTTTTTGGTCCCGCGAGGTCTACGCGTTTATATAACCTTACGGAGGCTAACTCGAGTTTACCTCCGCTCTGCAGCGAAGCCCGTCGGTCCAACGCCACGCTCCGCTCCACAAATCTCGACGACCCCCTCGCACCCGTCGTCAAAGCCAACGGCGAAGAATCCGCACTAGCTCCTCAGAACCTCCGCCAACTCTTCTCATACGACAGTGCGTCCCCATTCTCCCATCTCCTTGTTTACCTGGTACTAATTGTTGTGATGGGATGTGTAGACGCCCAGGCCCGCGCGCTAGTCCGTGATTACGGCCTACGCGAACACGACGTGCGCGAGAGGAACTTGAACAGGTTCATGGCGCATATCGGCGTCCAGTTCAACTTGATTCCTATCCCGGTCATGGTCGATGGCATCGTGTACGTCCATCTTTCCTTTTTTGTATTATTGTATCATTGTATTGACCGGGTTTTATTTGTAGGGACGAGAACGGCGCGCCAATTGGAGTTACTTTGATCTAGGTGGAGTGGAGTGGAGCGGACGGTGGTACTGGTTATCGCAGCCCCTCGATTGGTCTTTCACGTTTTTGTCTGTTGTGTACATATATCCCTGTGTCTCCATCATCACCATCAGCTCTCTGTTCTCGCTTGACCTGGATCTCTCGCCTTGTAAATCACCACACGTATGACATCATATTTAGACTCGCTCAAGCGTCAAGGTTATACAGTATATTCCATGTTTTGTGGTGTGTCCGTCTAGAATACATATCGACCGATAGGTCAGAGTGGGCAATGTGCGTACTCCGAGATATGGGTCTCCTCTCCTCGTCCTGTCATACAATTCAAAACTCGACTCTCCCTCCTTCCCTTCCTTCACTACGGATTCATGATAATCCCCCTCTCAACCCTCCACGCTCATCGCTCAACGTCCCTGAAACCCTCTCCACCCCGGCCCCCCAACCTGCGTACTATACACACTCTCATCATCCGACATCGTCCCACCCATACCTCCCCGTTCCCTCTGCATCTGCCTCAAAACCTCCTCCCGCGCCCTCGCATAATCCTTCTTCAACCCCGGCGCAGGACTCACATCCCTCTCCACTTCTTCTCCAAATCTACCCCGACCGGGCGGGAAGAAGACGTCCAGGCCTGGGATGGGTGGTGCACCGGGTGGAGCGGCCCATCGTTGGACTTGGTCTGAGGAGGAGGAGGGGTTGAGGGGGAAGATATGTTGGACGTGTGGGTGGGGTTGGCGTTGGTGGGGTTGGTAGGGTTGAGGTTGAGGGTGGTGTGGGAATGTGAGTGGGGATCGGTGGTTGCCTACGAGTCCGACGCCTGCCATTCCGCTCGACTCGGGTTCTCCGTTTGTGGGTCCGGTCTCGTTGGCTGCGGCGCGTTGGACGTCCGAGTACGATCGCCTGTGTCCCATATGTCCTTGCCCTTGCACCTGTCCTGGCCCTTGAGCGGGCCCATCGTACCGGAATGGGTTACGGATAGCAGACGAAGGTCCGAGAGACGTGAACCCAGACGCAGGAGACGTAGGCACCGTAGAAGGCAACGAAAGAACACCGTGTCCAGACGAGGAAGGCGGGCCAGGCAACATAGCAGGAGGAGCCAAACTAGGTTGATGTTCCTGCTCACTCGCAGGGCGATGCGATTGAGACGGGCGACGCTCCAGCGACGGGGGCTGAGACTGAGAAGGCATATGCGACTGGGAGAGAGGGGATTGTGATAACGGAGACTCTCGCTGAGCAAGAGCTTGAGCGCTCAGATACGCAGCGAGCGGACTCGCAGTCTTCTCCCTCGGCCTCATCCGATAATGGTACTTATGCTCAGCCCCAGCCTCGCCCTTCAAACTCGTACTCGACGTTTTCTTCAACTGGACCTGCCCGCCCGCACCCAGGCCCGGATTGGGAATAGGCAATCCCTGCCCATTATTGAGCGTGAAACTAGGAAGGGCGGGTACGATTGCCGTGCTGGGGATGGTTGCAGTGGTGGGCGGGAAGTCGGCTGCGACAGGGACGGGTTTGGAGATCATCGCTTTTGAGACGCTGTTTTTTCGGAGGGTGCTTCTGCGGGGCGGGGGTGGAGGGCCCGTACCGGCGTTGACACTAGAATTGAGGGTGGGAGTAGGAGCAGGTGCGGGAGCGGGTGTAGGATCGTCCAGTTTAATTCGTTCCCAAACATCTCCATCTTCAGCTTGCCCTGCAGGTTTAGCATCCAACGCAACCCGTCCTCCCAAGCCCGTAAGATCCCTCATTTGAACATGGACAGGTTCAGCCCGGCCGCTCGATCCAGAATGAGATTTCGAATGCGTGCGCGTATGCGAGTGTGTAGTCGCACCCGACCCGGAAGCACGTCCGCGCCAGGCCCACATCCCACGCGCAATTTGAGCGCTGAACCTTCTCGCGCTGTTCGGGCTCACTGGTTCACCACCATTCACACCACCACCGCCCGGGGCAGCACTTGAACCCGAGCCAGACCTGGACCTTGACCCACTCCCAGTCGACCTCCTCGGCAACGCACCAACGAACCGTCCCTCAGTAGTCTCATCCTTATCTTCCTCGTCCGACGAAAAGCTATCTCTGTACCGAGGTGCAGGGACGAGGTACGGGCTTCTCCCCGTGTGGTCGTTCAGGGTGGATGAGACGGCCGTGTGGTAGGAATTTGGGCGGGATGATGCTGTGCTGTCAAGTCCGAGTTGAATTTGAATTATTTGGAGGGTTGGGATGAGAGCTGCTAGAGGTGCAAGCAGGGGAACTATGAGAGACTATTTTGGAGTATTTTTAGTTAAGCGTCGGTTATATGGTAAGAATGCGCATACCTCTTGTCCACCTTGAACAACATATAAAATCAACGCAGCAAGCATAAACACCGGCGTAATAGCTCCAGCTTCCACAATCCCCGCCAACATCACCCACTTCGCTAATCAAAATAAAACAAACACACATTAGCGCCCATTCATTCGGGGATGTTCGTTTCACAAAGGACATACATGAAATAGATCGAGTTCTCGCCGCCGGAGGGGAAGAACCAGCGCCGTTCCCGGGGACCGGCCCGGTCCGCTCGTCAATGTCGAATACGTAGCCGTCTCCTGCTGTTAGACTCGTTTGGCGGGTGTGTCGACGACGGGTTGCGAATGCTGGGAGGGATCGGCTAAGACCCTGGATTGTCGGCTTCGAAGCAAACGAAGTCTAAATTGGTGTGTTGTTAGTGGGATGTGTTGAGGTTGGGTGGGGAGGGGGAGGGCTTACTTTGACCATCATGAGTGCTGTGAGTGAGAGGTTTGCGAGGAAAGAGATGGCGTAGACGGGCGGAACCCATGGGTCGATCTGGCTGAGCTGTTGCTCGACGACCGAGTCCGAAGCGCTTAAATCAATACGAGCGTATTTCGACACGACGACCATCGAAACCGCTACGTTGATAATTAATTAATAAATGTCGGTTCTGTCAATCAAAGAAAGGAACACATACCAAATGAAGCGATCGTCAAAACTCCAGGGAGGGCAGCCCAAATGAATCGGTACCGGTACATCACGAGTAACCGATACAGCAGCATCAAGTCCGAGAGCAGGACGATGCCGGTGTATACGCCTAATGTGGCGAGGTTGGTGGGAATTGCGCGGTTCGAGATGTATGCATTGGCGTCGTGGTAGTGTTGAGGCGTGCTCGGGCCGGGCTGGGGTCCGGGTTGAGGATTATTGGACCAGGGAGTGGACGAGGCGGATGGAGAGGGGTTGGGGTGAGGATAGTCGCCATGACTTGAGGGGCGTGAGCATGTGGTCAGAAGGCTGTGGAGCGGGAACTCACATCGGATTGGTGTGACGCACAAACGCATCGAGCAGTGCACTGAGTGACAGCGCACAATGTGCAGTCGCCAGTACGAACAAGGCGCCCAACCATATTGGCAGCGCACGTCCAACAGTAGGAGCACGAGTACGAATAAAGTGCAAGCATGCGAAGAACGCTACAACGTACACGCCTATCGGCAGGTAAACATCACCGTCGATCAGAGCCAAACATCAAGCGACACTCACCATACACCAACGCCTCCAACCAAACTCCAACCAGAAAGCTGATGTCGAGTCTCATAACGTCGCCCTAGTGCCCCGTCGTGGTCGTCGCAGGGATAGCTCGCGAGTAGACGAGAGAGAAGCCACAAAACAGCCGAGCCAAGTGCGACGTGTCCCCGCATGGGCCGAAGACCGGAAATCTGCTGACCGCGTGAAGCTTCCATATGTAGCCTCCGAGAATACATTCTATATCTACTTTTGTCTAATTCAGGATCAAATCTTCACATGAGTCTGTTCTTCGAACATTCTTCGTATGTTCAGAACTTTCGAACATCCCCGGCAATCATCCGCTAAGCCCGGCTGGTAATAGGCCCCGTCCGGTCTTTGCGGATGGAAAAAATGACAGAATTGTCGGTAAGAGTGTTCTGTGTTCTCGTAACGTTCCTCATAAGAACTGATGCGTTTTGAGGGAGATTTGACTGGCAGGTCAATAGAGCAGTCATCGAGGAGAAAATGAAGTTCATAAACCACGCGACCACGTGCCATGATGGAGCGTGGGGGATCTTCGCTTAGTCATACCCATCCTCAGATTTGATCACGAGACAGAGATAACACAAATGAGCCCACTGGATTTGAGCAGAGTGGCGACAATCTGAGAAATAATTATACGATAATTATTTATGTCAATCTCCTAACCACTAAACATTTTGTCAATATACCGAGAGCATGCTGGTGAATTAACGATTGCCAGTGGGTGGCTCAGAATAACGCTCGGTAAAGGCGGGGCGGCAATCCATTAAATCTACTAGAAATTTGGACGCACCCACCCTGCCCGAGTGTAGGGCACTGAGGCTCTCATCTCCGAGGCGCTCCCCAAATCTCGTAAGTACTCCCAAGTTTGGGAGCCACCCGCCTTTCTATTTTCAAATACGAACACTTTTTGTCCATAAAACCCTAAGACGATGATTAGCGCTCGCATTATTGCCGAACGCTTAAAATTCTATCGGCGACCGCGAGCGAGTGCTTTGTTAGTGCTCGACGAGGCAGTGAGCGCTCCGTCGCCCCGGCGCCTCTGTTAATCTTCAATGATTACCGGTTCCGAGCACAAACCAGTGTGCTTCATCTCGAGGAGCATTCGTATTGAATATTCCAGTTTTTGATGACGCATTTTGTTGAGTAATTCAACCTAATTGCCGTTCTCCTTGAAGTTTGAAGATGCAGTCGCATACCTGAGGGCTTGCGTATCCAATGACTAGTAATTCACTTTAACATTCAATTCAATTCATACAACAACGCTACAAATATCATAGTCGTTCCAGTGTCTCCCTAAAATAAAGCCTCGGTTAGTGGCGAATTTCAGACAAGTGAGGGTCACATACGTTCAGTAGAAGCCAGCCTTGTGCAATGACGGCCAGTACGGAGCCACCTCCTTCGGACCAGAGACCAAATCGTCTTTACCTCCCACCACAACCTTGAACCGCGAATATTGATCACCCAAGAACGCATAGGCACCGTGGGTCGTGTTAGGCTCGGGAATAATCGTGTCGATGGACTTGAGCTCGATAGCACTCCAGCCCGTGGTGATGGCCTTCGGTCCATCAAGGAGCTCGTCGTTGGTCTGTCCCTCCGTGAACTTGATACGGCAATACTGCTCCCCGCAGAAGATGTAAGCCTCGTTATCCCTGCCTGGGACTATCAGAGCTCCGTCTACATGGTCGAAGCCCGCCTTTTTGAGGGACGGCCAGCCACCTGCGATCGTATGCTGACCGAGGACCTTGTCGCCAGGCGCGCCAGGAACGTACTCGATGCGGGCGTAGTTGCTACCAGAGAAGAAGTAGGCGCGGTGGTCGTGCCCGGGGATGGGAAGGATGGCGTCGATCTGTGTAAAGCCAGTCTGCTTCAAGGACTCCCACTCCTTGACGAACTCGGTGGGCCCGTATGCGATGGTGTCGTCCGTCTTGCCTGGCGTCCAGTTGATCTTGACGTACTTGTCGCCTTTGAAGAAGTAGGACTGGTTCTTGCCGGTGATGTTGGTTGCAGCACGTCCGACCATGTCTGAAAACCAGTTAGTAAATGGAAAGGAGTATTGGTTGAGGAGTAAACTAACTTATAGTAAATGTTATGCGAGTGGTGTTCGGAGGAGTTAGAAAAGATGAGACGATGAGGTCTAACGGTGAATACGCGACTCCTTATATACCTCGCGTGCACCAGTGGTTCATATGTCGTTCGTGTCAACTTCACTCTATTGGGTCTTGACGATGGTACGACTCACTTGCTGGCGCAACGCACTTTACTCAATGTCTTGAGCTGGATGCAGCATCTGCAGCACCACTTTGTGCTATTTGACATCGACTAAGTTTGAGTGTGCTTGACATCTGGCAAGCGGAGCAACGGTCGTTTTCATCGCACCTGAATGCCACCAGGCTCGCTGGATCGATTGTGACTTCATTTCAGCCACGCACCCCCGAACAGCCGCATATATCCCATATTACCTCCCTTAGGAACCGACTACGCCACCTACGGGTCCAATAAATTTGATGTGTTGTTAAAAGCATTTTGGTGCCACATTTGACTTCTTGCGCGACGCGACCGAAGTCCGCCGCTCACCACCGACTCCGAGCGGGACACCACGATTCCAACAACATTCGATCGTAGTAAATCTAAGCCATGCATCGGAAAATCACGACGTTCAACCTATTTTCAACGTATCATCTCAAATTCAAATTTATTTTTGAATCGAAGTTCTGCCCAGTTTGGGAACCCGAATTCTAACTAGGGTGACTCGAACACGTTGATTCCTTATCGCACGGCGGGTTGAATCTTCCTTTCTGAAGTAATAAAGGTATGGTTCATCGCGGCGACCTTGACTATTAGGTTGAGCCATGGCATACGTACCTCCGGGATTCACCGAGTTGTTCGAGTGGTTAGTCGCGCGTATGGTGCCCTGAACAAACCGTATAAGGTTCTGTGGACACCTAACAAGTCCCCAGTAGCTTCCTAGCCATGTGACAAACACGAATAGTACTATTTAACAACGAAATCGTCCATCCCTACTCCCACGTTGCTGGTAGATTCGGTCAGCACTCTGGGGGCGTTTAAGCTTTGAAGTGCCTGCCGTGCCGAATCGAAAAGTCTCTTGGCAGAGTCATTCGTGCCTACATCGTGCGTTTTTCCCTAATGGTTCATCAGTGTATGCCCTAGGTCCTATAATCTCGCGCATGAGCCTCACATCCATCTGTTGGAAAATGCAATTTTGCCACGCATATGCTCACCATCGCGTTCAATGCGCTGCCGGGTCGTTCCAGTCTAGTCTCACTGAATCAAACAATCTGTGTAGAAGTGCAGAGAGTCTGTCACCCGAGGCCAAACCTAGATGCGAGATACGTGCCTTCTATTGGTATAGAAGAGTAGGTCTTCGGGATTGACGTCGTTGATTTGCTCCGTTTCTCAATCGATGACCCTACCTTGAGATTCTGTCGTGGCATCTTGCTTACACGTATCGAGTTGCCGTGCTTCGTGCATGAACGACTCTCTATTTTCGAGGCAAAGTACCACCCTTTGTACCAATATCTCTCCGCCAGATTGAATCTCAAACCTTAGTTGGTTTAAGACGGGCAAAGAGTTTCACCCGGAACCTAGATCACGGCCGTCGATGTATGTGTAAGTTCAAATGTAGGAAAGAATATCCCATGCCCATATAATCTAAACTAATTACCTAGTTCAATAACCCGTCCGAGCTTGGTCCTTCGTAGCACGGCAATGTCAAATATCTCATATTGTGGCACGGCCCCAACTTTCCACTTCGACTTGCCGACCCATCCGGGGATGTAGGCCACCCCCGCCAGTGCAAGCCACAACATCGGGTGGCACGAAATGCGCACCTACTACAGTATCGAGAAGTAATGGGAGGTGCCAAAGATTGACCGTGGTGGTGCACTAGTGTTATGATCCTGATGGGTGTGCCTTAGAGAAGTGCATAATGGATTCCGCGAAGGTTGCATGACTTGGTGCCTTTGGGCATTATATTCAAAGTTGGGGGAAATATACACCACACTCTTAAAGTGTATCATACACTTTATTAAATATCATTCATAGAGCATAGTTCTAACGCGAAATTCCATTGCCGTGCTCCAATTTTTTGCCCATCACGCTTGATCATACAACACATGACGCTCTTAGCTCCCGTTCAATTCCTGGTTCTGGTGCACACCACGAGCTCAACATAGCGTGAGGACATAAACGCGCAACAAACACTTAACGAGGCAGGGGGACATTTGCGCCAGTACTCGCATGAGCAAAACATGTTTTTTTTTTTTTCCCTTTGAGTGCTCATGAGCGTCACGAGGCCGCGAGCCACCCCCGGTGCGCCTCCGTAGGCTCTGCTGTTGGTGAAATGCTATCAGACTCGTCACATTGATTATGACTTAGGTTTTGGCTATGCACCTTTGAACCACCGCATATATCCTATAATACCTCCTCCAGGAGTCGACTACGCCACCTAAAGGTCCGATAAGTCTGATGTTATCTGGAAACTTTTTGGCGCTGTATTTCCTGCATTGCCGCGAGCAGAACACTACGACACCAATAACACTTGGTTGAGGTAAATTATCGGAGAATGACGACTCGGATGTGCAACCTACCTTCCACATATCGTCGCCAAATTAGTTTAGTCCAAACTTGATTTGTAAATTGAAATTCTACCTAGGTCACGACCATCAGAGCATGTATAGGCTTAAATGCAGGAAAGAACGTTGCATGCGCATATACCCTGGACTAATTACCCGGTGCACTAACCCGTCCTAGTTTGAGGTCATTCATGTCGGTTATTTTATTTTCTGGCGTGGGGCGGGCTTCCACTTCGACTGAGACGCTGTCTGGCATAGACTTATTTGCAAATGATAAACATTGTTTATCATTGTCTAGTTGCGCATACACGTAGTGTTCAAGGATCCATACAACTAGATAGGTACGTTCTACATACGAGATGCCAGTGGTCGGTGAGGGACACAGTTAGCTATGTTTGTCCCAACCCTTGCACCCGCTATGCACCCGGGTCCAAGCTCGCCTTGGAGTAGAGGGTACAGGCGGCCTGTCTACGGTAGGATTTTTTACTGTTTCTCGCGCGAATCCGAGGCAGAGGTCTCAAGCAAGTCACTGAGAGGTTGTCGGAAAAATGCAGACCGTGGTTCAACGCTTCGTCATGTTCATCCCAAAATAGGTCATCAGACAAAAATAACACAAATTTGTGAGCCCAATTCATTTCCATTCTCTTGTACAAGTATGGCGAGAATTCAGCTCAATATTCAATTCAGATTCTACAATAAAGCTGCAAGTACCGCAATCGCTCCGTTTGTTCTCCTAAAATTAAGTCAGTCTCCTTTATATGCAAGTTTGAGACGAGTAGGCTTACATACGCCTAGTAGAAGCCTGCCTTTGCCAGAGACGGCCAGTACGGGGCCACCTCTTTCGGACCAGTCTTCAAATTATCGTAACCTCCTACCACGAGATCGAACCACACGTATTTGTCGCCCGAGAATAGGTAGGTGCCCTGGCTCGAACCAGGCTCCGGGATGGCCGTGTCAACGCTGCTGAGTTGGATTTTACTCCAGCCCGTAGTGATAGCCTTCGGCCCGTCAAGGAGCTCGTCGTCGGTCTTCCCCTCCGAGAACTTGATACGGCAGTATTGCTCTCCGGAGAATATGTAAGCCTGATCTGTCGTGCCCGGGACTACCAACGCTCCGTCGACGTGGTCGAAGCCCGCCTTTTTGAGGGACGGCCAAGCACCTGCGATCGTATGCTGACCGAGCACCTTGTCGCCGGGCGCGCCGGGAACGTACTCGATGCGGGCGTAGTTGCTACCAGAGAAGAAGTAGGCGCGGTGGTCGTGTCCCGGAATAGGAAGGATGGCGTCGATCTGTGTAAAGCCGGTCTGCTTCAAGGACGCCCACTCCTTGACGAACTCAGTGGGCCCGTATGCGATCGTGTCGTCCGTCTTGCCCGGGGTCCAGTTGATCTTGACGTACTTGTCGCCTTTGAAGAAGTAGGACTGGCCTTTGCCGGTGATGTTGAGCGCAGCACGTCCGACCATGTCTGAAAACCAGTTAGTAAACAGAAAGGGGTAACGGGCGAATAATAAACTGACTTGTTAATGCTATGCAAGTGGTGTTCAGAGAGGTTGGAAAGGATGGGATGATGTCTAGCAGTGAATACACGACTCTTTATATACCTCGTGCGCACGTTGGTTCACATGTCGTTTGTCTTAACTTCGCGCCATTGGGTCTTCGCAATGGCGCAACGCGTTGAGACTCAATGGCGTAACGCATTTGACTCAATGTCGTGAGTTGAACGTAACGGCCACAGTACCCCTTCCTGTCATCTGAGGTTCTCGCCTAGGTTTGGGGGTGTTCAACATCCGGTAAACCGAGCAACGCTCGTCTCTGTCGCACCTGGATTCTACTCGGTTCGTTGGATTGATTAGGAGTTGCATCCTAGCCACACGCCCTTGTATGGCCGCATATATCCTACAATACCTATCCTTCATGAGTCGACTCCACTACTTACAGGTGCAACGAATCAGGCTACCGTTAGAAATTTGGGTGTGCTATGTTTACTTACTTGCGCGGCGCAACCGAATTCCACCGGCTAGGATTGAGCCCGAGCAGGCCGTGAGATACAACAATTTATCGTAGTAAATCAGAGCCAGGCACCGGGAAATCACGGTGTTCAACCCGTCCTCGGCGCAGTATCATCAGACCACTTTAATTTCCTTTTTAGATCAAATTTTCGCTTAATTTGGGACCCGAAGTTAGAAGTGAGTTGATTATCTATTATTACATGAGCTCAAGCGCGATGATTCGCCATCACATGAGCACGTTGGTGCCTTCCTATTGTGGCGGTGTACCTTGTTATTAGGTTCTGGACGTCCGGGGTTCACTGAGTCAATTGAGTAATTCACTGTGCGTAGGGTGCCTCAACTTGTCTCCACAAGGCAGATTATAGCTTTCACCTCCGCAGAAGGGTGCAGGTCAACTTTGTAATAGTATCAACCAACTCCTGCGAGATTCCATCCAGGCTGTTGAACCGATACTAAGTTTTCCCGGCGTTTCTAGCAATACGCAAATACGAGCGCTGGTTAATGAGGACTTAGTCGGCTCACCACGAGCCTTTAGGTTCTGGGGTACTGACTGTGCAAATAACCAGTCAGTCTTCCCGGACGGAGCTATTACGCCTTGTGGTGTGCCCTAGTAATTGATTTGCGCGTGGTCTAAGTTTCATGCGCCCGCGCGTAGGTC
The DNA here is from genome assembly GCA_025200755.1 of Ceratobasidium sp. C01. NCBI lineage: Eukaryota > Fungi > Basidiomycota > Agaricomycetes > Cantharellales > Ceratobasidiaceae > Ceratobasidium > Ceratobasidium sp. C01. The sequence continues at coordinate 31,655 of JANWGL010001332.1, forward strand.
GCACGCCCGTCCACCAGAAGATGTACTTCGCGTTGCGCCCAGACTGACTGCGGTCAATGCGCTGTTGGACTATTCGACTTGGTGGCTCTAAATTGCGCAATCTGTTCGTTCGCGCAAGAGGACTTTGTCACTCGACACCAAACCTGGACGTGATCCTTTATACCGCCGCATGTATCCCACATCACCCACCCCGTCCGGTACCCGACCCCGCACCCGATAAATACGATCCGACATTGCAAGCTTTTGTAGGTGACGATTCTTTCGTTGTGTAGTGCAGCCCGCTTACTAGCCTTCGGACACGTGCGCGAAAGCAAGAAATTCGAGCCCTGGAGAACTGTCGTTGTCCTTCTGACCACGCGACCGCGATGAGGTCATATGATATACAAGAGTGGAATCTTGGGCTTCGCCGTCTCCGTCGTCAACAACCCAATTGACTTAGCGGGAGCGTTTAGATTAGGAGGAACTTGCCAAACAACGAACCGAGCGGTTACCCATCGATATAACAACTATGGTCTATTGTATGCGTACTATTCCAGCGGTGAGATCATACGAACCTTGATGTTAGCAGCCTTGTGCACACCGTGCACATTGATCCCCTTGATGAGATGTACTTCGCTCGACCGTAGGTGGAGTTTGCGGCGCTCGGAATGCCCCCAAAGTGGTTCGGGATGACCCCAAATCGTCCAGCCCATTGCTGATGCGAGATAATTTCGTCACCCAAGCTTGGAAGCGAGGACCCAACCTTCCACAGAGGCGTGAACAGGGCATTCGTCAGGAAACGACAACATGGATGCTCACTCGGCCTGAACGGTATGAAGCGAATTTCACACCGCCCAGCCACGTGACCCACACAAGTTTATTTGGTACGAGTACCTCTTAGCATATATAGTATAGCAATCCGCAAGTTGAAATTGTGTGCCGTATGTATGCGCCTTATCAACACTCGTGTCACGTGCCGGCCCGCTAAATTCCGAGCACGCGAGATTGCCAATGTCTCGCTAAGATGCTCTCTCGTTTGGCACCGACCTCCATCTTCCGTATTTTGCCCATAACCCCGACGGCCCACATTACTGCGCAAAATGTCCGTATTCAGCTCTTCGAGACTCGAGAATAAGACGGTATTGATCACTGGTGCCTCTGGCGGAATTGGCGAGGTAATTAGACCGCTTTCGAGTTCCAATGAATCGCACTAATTGGGTGTTCTTCAAAAGGCAACTGCTATATTATTTGCTAAGGTTAGTAAACGTAGTAGGTAGACTCATAATACTACGACTAATACTTATGGGGTAGGCTGGGTCTAATGTTATCCTTGCTGCGCGGCGGACGGAAGTACTGGCGAAGGTCAAGGCGGCGTGTGAAGCGGCGCACAAGGAGGCTAGCATTCAGGCTGGAGGAAAGTTTGCGGCGATCAAGCTCGACGTGAGCGATAAGAATGCAGTAGCGGATCTTTGGAAGGACGTCCCACAAGATTTGCGAGACGTAGATATACTCGGTACGTTTGACTTGGTTCAGCGGCAAATTACCTCTATTGAGAGAGCTATTTAAAGTCAACAACGCGGGATTCGTACTCGGAGTCGAGCGTGTTGGAGATATCAAACCAGAAGACGTTGAAGCTATGTTTGCGACTAATGTTTTAGGCCTCATTTCGGTGACTCAGGCTCTTATTGGCGGTGGGTTGATCCAAGTGTTTTATAAAGAATATGCCCTGATGCTTCAGCAGACTTCAAGCAGCGTAAAAAGGGACATTTTATCAATATCGGGTCTGTTGCTGGTCGAGAGGCCTACGTTGGAGGTTCCATTTAGTAAGTGTATTTCGATTCAAGTCTTTGTCATTCATTAACATCGATACAAGTTGTGCTACCAAGCACGCGGTGAGCGCATTCACCGGCTCTCTCATGCGCGAACTTGTCGACACGCCTATTCGTGTAACCGAAATCCAACCGTATGTGACCTTTGGATTCAAATGCTTTCGATATGTTTGATTCTAATCACTCATTTCCCCCTCTTGCGATCATTTGTAGGGGAATGGTCGAAACTGACTTCTCGGTCACTCGTTTCCGAGGCGATAAGTCAGCAGCTGACAAGGTTTATGATGGGTTACAGCCTCGTGAGTTCACACGTTATGCACTCTAAGTCAGGCATCTCAACATCCGGGA
>JANWGL010001333.1:0-22226 GCA_025200755.1 Ceratobasidium sp. C01
GAGAGCGCTCGGTGGGTCTCCAGCTGTAAACCGATCGTGGGGATAGCGAAAACGGATTCTGTGAAGGTCTATCTAGGTGATACGGCTCTGGAGTGTGAGAAAATCCTGACATACCATGGTTTATCTCACTATGTCCTAACCAGAGTACCATCAAGGCGACAGCAAGCAAAACAACACGCTCAGATGTAAATGACCATCCAATTTGATAACTGTTGGTGAGAACATGCTAAGATATGGCGTATAAGGCAGGCTTGATAGGATACGTTTACGTATAGGTGCTCACCAGAAGAAATGCTATCACGATTCCACCCAACCCATCCCGCAGACTCAAACCATCATTGTTTTGTACCCGCTTTACCCTATACTCGACAGCACCGCCCAAGTTCAAAATCTCGAGCTGGAAGCCTTTTAGAGTTAAGAGCGGTTTCACAGACACAGAAACTGTGTCATGATTGAAGTCAGGTAGGCTCATTCATATGCTTCGTGGTGGTTGTTGAGGACAGCAAAGCACTCTGAAATTTGCAAATCACCTCTTATGCTACATTTGGACACAGGCTGATTGTCGATGGTGGCGATCAGGTGCAAACAATCACGCTCCACGTGATCCATCCGCTTGTCGCTTCCACCACCACCATGGCAAAACGTGCAGCTAATGGTCATGTCTCAGAGTCAGAGTCAACACCGGAGGTGAGAAAATAAATAACTGGATAATGCAGCCCTTTCTAACTCTTGAGTAGCACAAACGAGCTCGTCGTGGTTTGTGGCGCACTTTTCGTTTCAGAGATAGCCGCTTACCCTGGTACATTCAGGAGATCCTCCAACGGCGAATGGACGCACCCAGGAACAAGCTGACGAAGATGCGTACAATGACGATGAGGAAGAAGACGAAGAGGACGCGCAAGCGACAGGGACCCAAGGTATACCTCGGACGCAAGTCCAGAAGGATCTAGCCCTCGGCGATGATGAGGCGTTCGAGGCCAAGTACCGGGATAGAATCCAGCGTGAGATTGAAGAGAAAGGCGCAAAGCGGGCCATGAAAGTTGGAGTACGTTTGAAGCTTTATCGAGAGTTATTTGTGCATTGATGTGTATCCCGAGCAGGAGATCGCCGAATATGGGATTATCGACAAGATTGAGGTAAGTGGTATTGGGACACATATCTACTTCACGCCTTACTAACTCTCCCACCTATAGTTGGTCAACTTCATGGTATGCATACCTAATTATTGTTGCTGCGTATTTTAACATTGTTATGTTTCTTCCTCAAGTGCCACATTGTACGTCGGCCATTATTTGCCTAAACCTGGTTGCTCACTCAACTCTCTGGGATCTGTAGCGTACGACAGTAAACTTTGGGCCCCAAATCAATTTCGTCATTGGCCACAATGGCTCTGGCAAGTCCGCTGTGCTGAGTGGTATCGCTGTGGCTCTCGGTGGACGTTCTGCGAGCACTGGTCGCGGAACAGGTTTGAAGAGTTTCATCAAAGAAGGCGAGGCGTACGTACATACCTTATACTAGCATCTGATACCTTTACTGACGACGTCTGTCTCTCCAGCGTTGCTGAAGTCACAATTACCTTGAAGAATGAAGGACTGGACTCGTACCGACCCGACGTATATGGAGACTCGATTAAGATTACACGGCGATTCAATGACAAAGGTACGCTATAATATCCGCCTGTTTCATCTTCGAGCGCTGAACTTGCCCTCTAGGCTCGAGTTCATACATCATCAAAGGCGCGAAGGACAAGTATAAGAAGACAATTAGCAACAAGCGAGAGGAACTTACAAACATCACCGACCACATGAACTTACAGGTGAGATTAATCGAATGCTGTTCTTTTAGTCCAATTTAATAACGCTCTTGCCAGGTTGATAACCCTGTTGTCGTCTTGACCCAAGACACCTCTCGTCAGTTTTTGGCGTCTAGCAAGCCTAAAGACAAGTATCAGGTATGTTCCGGACGATACCTTGTAGGTATCGGAAGCTAACTACTCGATGGGTAGTTTTTCTTGAATGGGACTTCGCTCACTCAGCTGTCCGACGAGTACGAGTCCATTTTGGAGAGCTTGAAGAAGACCGAGACTATCCTGCAGAGGTATGTTTGCCTTGTACCTTGTTTGAGCGGCCTTAAGCTAACTATCAATACAGCAAGCAAACGGTGGTTCCTGATCTTAAACGCCAATTCGCTGAGGCTCAAACCAAGTTCCGTGAGGCTCAGGCGGCACAACAGCAGCACCAGCGTGTGACGGATTTGGAGCATGAAATTGCATGGGCTCATATGAAGATCAAGAAGGCTGTATGTGCTGCACTTTGGCTTCGATGTTTTTGTGTGATTGACAATTGGCTCGTCGTTCATAGCAAATGGAGGTCGCGGTGGCTGACCACGAAACCGCGAAAAAGACTGTTGAAAAGGCACAAGCTTTGGTTGAGACCGCCGAGGTATTTTATTACTGCGCTGTAGCGGGTTTAGCGTTTTACTAAGCGCCCTATCACTTCAGGCTGAGATGAAGCAAGCTGAGGAGGAGGTTACCGCAGCGAGTCAGCAAGGTAGCGCCGAAGACAATGCTGGAAACATCGAGGAGCAGCGTAAAACACTTCGAGAAGAGCTGAAGGCGAAGAAGAACAAGTTGACTGAAGTCAGGGTGCGTCGTGTCTCGTTTGTAGCACTCTTCCTGGATATATTGCGATCCTCGTGATATTTGATCATAGATTCAAAAAACCGAAATGAACAACGCGCTGCAACAATGCAACACCGCGATTGAGGGACTGACGACGCGTATTCTTGCGGAAGAAGAGAAGCTCCAGGACGGACGCCGCGAGCTGCGGGAGAAACTGAATCTGGACATGGAGAGGGTGCAGAAACAAGTCAAGAACGAGGAGGGCAATGTCACGTACGTTTACGTTCCCACATCTGCTTCATGCATTTGTTCATGCGTCACTATAGGGATTGTCAGACCAATATCGCCAACCTACTCCAACTTGTCCGCACCAAACGGGGAGAATATGATCAGGTCAACGCTAGCCGCGAGAAACTCCGCGCCGATATTACGACTACTCAGCAGACTATTCAACGATTGATAAGTTCCCAGAAGAACAAGATCAACTTGTTCGGTAGCAACCTCGATCGAGTTGCGGCGGACATCTCTCGTTCACAGTGGCGCGGCAGAACTCCCGTGGGTCCTCTGGGTCAATACGTCGAATTGAAAGACCCTCGGTGGGCGCCGCTCATGAGAGTCAATTTGGGGAACCTGATGTCAAGCTTTGCGGTGACGGATGCTGAGGATAGAGCGCCGTTGAGCAAGATCTTGCAAAAGCATGGTAACCAGTGAGTGTATGACCTTGTATTGGCTTAAAATTTGTGAACTTACCATAGCATGCAGACAAGTGAATATTCTTGTGGGTGAGATCGATCTTTTCGATTACTCGCACGGAGAGCCACCCGCAAATATCCTCACTCCGCTTCGCGTCCTTAACGTGAGTGGTTTACTAACTAGTACCACTTTTACTTCAACGCGTATCTGTTTTTAGATTAAGGATGAATGGGTCGTACGTTTGTTGATCAACAGTGCCTTCATTGAGCGCACTTGTATCACCAATTCTCGTGCCGAAGCCCAAGCGCTGCTCGACTCCGTGCCAGGCGTAAATAATGTTCTTAGCGCGGACCTAATGCGCTCGCAGAAGTATTCGGATGGTGGATTCTTCACAAGTGCTCTGCGGAAACCGAGACCTGATGACCGGTCCAACTGGTACTTCAAGGAGGCGGACCCAGCAGAGTCTCTTAGGTATGTGCTCTGGTAGAGATGACCAGAATCGTTGCTGAATAGACTATCGTGTCGTATATATAGGGTTGAGCAAGAAAAGCTGGCCGCCCTGGAGCAGGAGCATGCAAATATCAATCCCAAGCTGCTGGAGATTGAGACGGAAGGCCGCAAGAGTGACGCGAAGGTCAAGGAGCTTCAGGTAATTAATATCGCCATTATTACAAGCGATTCATGCTTCACAACTTTCGGTTTGATCTTCCCAGAAACTCGAAAGCGGTATTCGACAAAAGCTGTTCAAGTTGCGCGACGAGCTTGCTCGGCTGAATGAGCAAGCTGATGAAGAGGCTCCTGCTAGCGTCCAAGGTCTTCATGAAGCCCGCAAAGTACGTACGCTGCTGATACCACACTTGGAATGTGTTCGCTGACTTCCCTTATAGGAAGAAGAAGAGCGAAAGCAGTCCATTATTGCCCAGTTCACAGCTGTTGCCGAACGCGAAGCCGCTTTGAACGGCGAACTCAAACCGCTTGTCGAGCAGCTTGACGAAATTCGGAAGAACGCGGAGCGGGTTGAGAAACGCAACCGCGAGAATAAGGTGACGCCCCCCCAGCGCCTACTATTCTATCTCTCACTAATCTTTGCAACTCATAGGCAAAACTCGAACCTCTTTTAGAGCGTCGTCTGCTCTCGGTCAAGAGGCTAGAACACTACCAAGGAAGATTAGAGAAAGTACAGGCTGAATTGGAACTAGCCACCCAGGCAGAAAACGTTGTCGTTGAGGAGTATCAGGTGTGTTATGATATGGGTCTTAATGAATTGCAATAACTGACTCGGTCATCTTCAGACCTGGCACTCCGAAGCTCTAAGAATTTCGCAACCTGTTGAGACGGACCGGACTCCAGAGAGTATTGAAGCCGAAGCAGAGATACTGAAAAAGGCACTGAGGGATCGCGAACGGCGGTACGTTTTATCTTGCCCCAGCCTCAACGATACAATACTGACGCTTGAACTTTAGGCACGGCCAAAGCATTGAAGAAATTGCACAAGAGGTACAATCTACGCAGGACGCTCTTGACAAAACGCAGAGAGGTAGGCTCTATGACTACTATACTTTAAGACGGACCATAATATTGACTCATTGAACGTGCACAGAGTTCACGAGTATGAAGTCGTTTAACAAAGGCCTCCGACTTGCGATGGGCGTTCGTCTGGACACTTGGCACGCCTTCCGAAAGCACATCTCGCTTCGTACAAAGCAGCAGTTCTCTTGTAAGTGGGATGTAGACTAAACTTGCGCTTGCCGCCTAACCTGACCGCCGTTTTCAGACTATCTTGGGCAACGTGGCTACAGAGGGAGCATCGAGTTTGACCATAGCGCCCATACGCTTGACTTACGTGTTATTACCGACGAGTCGAACCCGAATGCCAAAGATAAAGGTTCGCCCGATTGACCATGCTCTTCTATTCCGTGCCTTCACTCAACCCTTGACAAATAGATCCAAAAGCGCTATCCGGAGGCGAAAAATCATTCTCGACGATTTGTTTGCTAATGTCACTCTGGGAAGCGCTGGGTTGTCCCATCCGGTGCCTGGACGAATTTGATGTCTTCATGGATCAAGTGAACCGACATATCGCTATGCAGACCATGGTTAGTCCTAACCTTCAAGGATGTTTTCATGGATTAACCGAAGACTTATTTTGCCTAGGTTTCAACGGCTCGAGCTAGTGACAAGAAGGTACGGGTTGATTCGCACGGACCTAATATCGTTTGCTAATAGACTAAAAATATAGCAATATATTATCATTACCCCTCTGGACGTCAGTTCGAACATCGGTAAGTCATCTCATAATGTGCCATCAACATACCTGTAAACTCATACTTCCATGCTTAACAGCGAGTGGAGTCCGGATTCACAAAATGGCGGACCCAGAACGCGGGCAAACGACTTTGGAATTCTAACTTCGCTGTCGCATGCCTTCCTCCCGCCCTTTGAATCTTCTTTTACTTCCTCGATATAATCTCTGACTCGAAGTCAAATGCTATCTACGATAGTATTTTACGTTGTTTTATATTGTAGTTTATTTTTATTTCTGAGCTTCTACGTATCACTGGCAAGGACACAGCGCCTTCGTCATACATCTTTTATGAATAAAGATCCCAGTCATCACATCCCCTTTGATAGCATGCACCTAGCCTCCCGACACGACCAAAATATCCCAACCCTCGCCGCCCATCACGCCCAGTACTTAGATCGCCTCGGCCTTCAAGTTCTCAACCCAAGCAACGTCCTCGCCCTTTGCTCGAGCCCACTGAACGAACCTATCGAGGCTCACCTTGACCCATGCGCGTTCTGGGGTAGTAAGCTCGGTGCTGTAGAGGGGAATATCCTCAGGGAGAACAACCCCAGGGGGCGTTTGAGCAGGTTTGCTTAAGCCAGCTTTACCCGTTGACTTGAGAGCTTGTGAAGTTTTGATAATCTTTCCGTTTTTGACTCCGGGTCCCGTTTCGTTTACAACGACGCTGTCCAACTTGGCTGGTTGGGAGGTTTCCACCCATTCTCGAATTTTCCGCATTACTACTGCCGCATCCTCTGCTCCCTCTCCTTCAGCCTCCTTCGCGCACGCACCCAATAACAGCGCTCGTGCGACCTCGTCTTGTTCAATTGGGGGTAATGCATATACGTCGAACAAGTTTGCCAAAAGTAGAGCATGTGCAAACGGTGTTGAGGTGGGTAAGGCTATTTCTGTGGGCAGGGGAGTGGGTGGCGGGGTGGAAGTGATGAGAAGACTGTGGAGGAGGGCGCGGGCAGTCGTAATGGAAGGTATGTCGATCCCGAAGCGAGTGCGGTGGTACAACACAGCAAGAGCAATATCGGGGGATTTAAGATTAATGCATCGACCTAATAAGGGACCATGTCCCTGACATTAAGGTCTTTCTTAGTGAGAGAAATGAAACGGTACCCACCTATGAAATCAATACGGTTGAGTTCATCAACGGGCCATCTTTTATCCCGGAAGATCGTGAAGGCGTCGACAATCTCAAGAAGCTCTGCGCGAGTGGAGGCTGACCCAAACATTGACGAAAGGATTCCTCGACGAGGTGGATGCATGGCCTTAGCGTGGCGCACTTTCACTGCCTCGGAGGCGATGGGAGAGTCGGAGCCCTTCCCTATTGACCTCATGTCAATCATGCTTGCTTTATACCAGAAGGGGCAAAAAATCTCGACATACCAGAGTTTTGCTCTCGCCAACGATAGTACGCAGCGTAAGCAGGATGCTCGAGCAATTTCGCCTTGTCCCGTTGGAACCACACTGAACGGCTTGCGGCAAGTTTGGCTGCCTGTTCCACCGAATTGTTGGCGTTGTTCTGAGACGGAGATTCATTTGGAGTGGCGAAGAGTTCATCGTCAGCCTCGATCGCGAACGCATCTTCATCTTCGTTGTTCTTTGTCCCTTTGGCCTTTCGGACTTTGAGGTAGCTTCAGTTTTATTTGCATGAATTTTGGTAAATAGGGCCGTTTGGTACGTACGGATGCTTGCTCTATGTATGGCCCGAGAGCACGTAGCTGACTGGGGAGCTCGACGTAGCGCTATGCTTCGAGCCACAGGAGTCACTCCTGAAATCGCGCGGAGAAAGCTCATTTAGCCTGCACAGCGGCGTTAGTGGAAGATTTAATAGAGTAGGACAAAATCATTTGTCTCACGAGTTTTGGCTGCGATCTTGTAAATAGTTTGCGTCATGTGATCCCTGGAAATCAAATGGCCCAAACAAATTCCGTTCCTGACCACCATCACCCTCAGTCGATTTGCTCAGTTCCTGCGCAGCTCAAGGGCATCACTATACTGTGGACTTTGATATATGCTCTAGCTGTCTCCTCGGTGTTTATTCTACTGCGGATCTTATCTTGCCAGCTCAGCGGTTTTCGACCAGCACCGCTGACGTCGGTTCACGCCCCTAACTTCCAAAGCTATTTCTATCACCCAAGTGAATTGTACTGTGCTCTACTGCCGTAAACTTAGTCCTGGTTCTTGCTTGAACTGTAATTAACGGACGGATCTCCAAGCTTCTCTACCCTCGACTTGCATCGGTTACTTGATAGAATGCTCTTCCTGCACCGTCGGAGATATTTTGGAGACACATTCTCGCGCGGACTTCGCGTTATGAGGATAGAAGTCTAAATCGTCTAGGTGTATCGCCCAATTAAATTCCCACTCCTCTCGCGGATCTTGGCTGCTCCTATCGGCTCTCAATTTCCGACTGCTTCAAATCTCCCGGAGTTGGCGGGACAACCGGCTTGACCCAATGAACCTGACCCTTTTGCTCAAAGTGCGGGTCGCCGAGTTTCTCAAAAATATCAAGACCCGCGAGGAACAGCAGTGGCTGGTTGGAATGCTGCTGAATATTGAAATTACGACGCCTCAATGAAGTCACGTTGATCATAGGTTCGGTAGATTACCACACATTATCGCCCAAAAGTTTGATCTTCCTATTCCTTACAACCTGGCTTCTCCACATGCGTCCCCTTTCGAAGCAAATACACGAGTGACATACACATATGAACGATCCCTCATCTGCAGGTGCTCCACCAGGCTTTCCAAGGTGACACCGAAGACATTTATAACTCCCCCTCATGGTATGCCAGGCCTCCGCTCTCCCCACATCGAAAATTACTAAAAACATTTTTTTAGTGTAAAGAATCTATATCTTCCCCATTTTGACTATTCACATATCCCTTAATTCTCGACAAGTTGGTTTGTCCATTCTAAAATGTTGAAAAGAACGGACGACGGATCTACACCAAGAGAAGTGTACAGTACGCATTGTTCTCCGTCATTCCATTGCTGTCTACACGCTAACGAAGAATATACTAGACTGGCGCCCATACCTGCTTGCGTTGATTGCCGGTTGGGGTGGTGCACTTTTTGGATACGATTCAGCGTTTATAGGTGGTACAATAGAACTTCCAGCCTTTCAGTCGCAATTCGGGCTGGATAAATTAAGCAGTGATCAGTTGGCGTTTACGAGTTCCAACATCGTATCAACCTATCAAGCAGGTGAGCAACGTACCCCCATATGGAACTGTAACGCCCCTGCTGTGTCCTACCAACGAGCGACATGCTAATGATTTGCTCTTTCCAGGATGCTTCTTCGGTTCTCTACTTGCTTTCTTTGTCGTAGAACGCTTCGGAAGGAGATATACTCTTCAGTTCTCTTCTGCACTATTCTGCCTTGGGGCCGGTCTGATGTTAGGAGCCAAACATTCGTAAGTTATTATATATACCTGCCGTATACACAACTCAATCGATTAGCCAGACTCGCCATATTTTACGCAGGGCGGATCATCGGTGGCCTAGGTGTTGGAGGGGTGTCCTTGGCTTCCCGTGAGGTAATATCAATGTTTCACTTAGCGTATATGCTCACAATGTGTGCTAATTTTCCTAGCGCTTTACATTGCTGAGATCTCACCCCCTGCCATTCGCGGGCAGCTTGTCGGGTTTTACGAAATTCTTCTCCAAACTGGGGGTGTGGTCGGGTTTTGGATCAAGTAAGCTAAGAATGGCCTACTCGGTGGTGGGTACTGAAACTTACGCAACGCATATGTGTTCAGCTTCGGAGTCTCCCAACACGTTCCACTCGGTTCAACACAATGGCATATTCCGGTTGCGATCCAACTTGGTAAGCGCTGCATATTCGCCCTCAGTTCACAAATTAAGTACGAGGAAACCATCCTGGTCCAGTTCCAGGGGGCGTGCTCTTCACGGCGTCCATATTCCTACGCGAAACCCCTCGCTGGCTCCGCAGTGTCAATCGCTCCACCGAAGCTTTAAGGAACCTATCCTGGATTCGAAACTTGCCCGCCGAGCATCAGTATGTCCAAGAGGAGTATCGTGCAATTGGGGAGCAAATTGAGCGAGAGAAACAAGGTGGGGTGGAGAATAGCTTTGGAGGGAAGCTCAAAGAGCTCGCAAAACCGGGGATTAGAAGCCGGCTCGGTGTAGGAGTTGTTATTATGATGTGTCAGAATTTAACCGGTGAGTAAGAGACACAATTTCAGTTGACTATATGCGCGTACGATTAACTAATTCGGTTGTCGGGATATAGGCATGAACGCGATTAACGTGAGTGAACACACTAGCTTATGGTTCTTACTCACTGACTCGGCTTGCCTAGTATTACTCCCCAACAATCTTCAGCTCTATTGGTATCACTGGGACTAGCAATGCGCTCTTCGCAACTGTACGTAGAACAACAAGCCAGGTTATCGAAATAGCGTCTAAATCAGCACTAGGGGATTTATGGTGTAGTCAAAATGGTCGCAACTATAGTCGCCCTCGTCTGGATAGTTGATCGTGTGGGGCGCCGCAAGCCGCTTATCGCCGGGGCGTTTGTTGGCGCGCTTTCCATGTATTAGTATGTCTTTCCTTTCCTTTGTGCTATGGCGTTAGTTTTGACTTGAGGTGAAGTATTGCAGGTTTTATCGCAGTAGCCAAGCCCGACAGCCTCGGAAGTCCTACCCCGGCCGGAAAGTTTGCTGCAGCGTGCGTTTACATCTTCGCGGTCGCATTTTGTGTAAGTTCATACTAAATAATTCTGAAACACTATCTAACTAAACTAACTAAAATCGTAGATGTCCTGGAATGGAATCTCCTGGATTGTTTGTTCCGAGATCTTCCCACTCGGTTTGCGCGCACTGTGCCAAGCAATAACGACCGCCACCCAGTGGCTCTGGCAATTTGTCGTTGCGCGCTCTACACCTTATATGATTGCCAACATCGGATACGGTACCTATCTCGTATGTGAATTTCGCAATTGACTTTTCAGCGCACTAATCATTACATGAACGATCTAGTTCTTTGGGTCGTGCATGGTCTTGATGATTCCTTGGGCATATTTTATTCTCCCAGAAAGTAAGTCCTCCCTCTGGAGAATGAAGTCTGGAGCTGATAGAGTAAATGTTAGCCAAAGGGGTCTCGCTTGAGGGGATGGATCAGATATTTGGGTTCTGCCCGTTAGCTCGGGACGCTTGTCCGGAGGATGATGTTGCAAAAGGCGAGGTTGAGCTTCGGGAGAATGTGGAACCAGAGCAAGTATAGTAGCTCCTTGTTAAACTCTCTTTGTCTGCGTTCCCAGTAAACAATTTGGTCAAATGCTTCAATCTAGATGCGACTTTATGGATGTTGAGCAAAAATGATATCAGTTTATGCGGATATATGCGCGAGCGGATGTGAGCGAGTAGAGGCAAGGTCGAGACGCCCACGCAAGCGAACAGGGAGCGGAGCTGATGCGATGGCCAATCGGTGTGTTGCTATCAGACACATGCGTTTCGTCGTGGGTTCCCAAAATTGCTTATTCGAGGGAAAGCTTTGCCTCCTGTTACTGTTACTGCGATGGGGTTGTCCGGGAGAAGCACAACTCGCAAGTGGGGGCCACCTTCCGGTGGGGTTTGTCTTCGGTATGATGAGGTACAGAGCCGTCGTATTTAGCCTAGACTACCTTGTGGCAGAATGGAGTTGATAAGCGCCCTGTAGGCCAGGGTCCGACTCAATACATCAGACGTGATCGCGATGTCAGTGAGGAAGGGTTGGCATGAACCTAACTTTGTTCTTATACAACGAAGGCCAGGTGGGCCTTTGCGCAACCACCCCCCTCCACCGGCAGCCGTAGTCTCGTCTCGCCCCTATCTTGTCAAACGCGTCGGCTTTTCTAGACCTAGTTTATTCGACTCATGAGCCAGGACCAAACGATGTCTGTCCAAAACATCAGAGGTATGTGGCACTCCTGTCGTCCATATTTCGGGGACTTTTCTGATTTCTGGATCCAGAATCTGGCTATAGCGATGCTGAAAGGGGCATAATACCCCCGCAACCTCAAACTGTAAGGGTCGAGCGAGACATGCAAGGGGTACGTAAGAACCAGCATCCAACGGCCCAGCGCTAACGACTTGTCCAGGTGACTGTAGAGGGTATTCATTCATGTTCTATAATCGTGAGGGAAAGGTCTAATATCGCAGACGATAATTAGGATTCCGTACACTAGGCATCGTCTCAACATTCATCGCCGGCGTGGAAGCCCAATGCCTGAGCCTCACCTCAGGCGCTGACGACACTCAGGCCCCAACTATCCAAGCTATCAATGCTCTGCTCTTGATCGGCTTACTACTCTCGGCATTTGGTGCCGTTACATCTTTGCTTACAGCTCGGTGGTTTGAGTGAGGATATTTTCTTCTCGATATCATGATCTTGAACATTGACCGCGACCCTGATTTCGTGTTTGATAGTTTGCTTCAGGGAGACGAGGTGCAGTTGCTTGACCACCGGTGGAATTGCGCTCGCATTGAACAAACGGGAAACAGGAGAGGTGGATTGCGCCCAGGGGAAAAGCAAGATCTGGAGGACAAGTATGAGTACGCTCAGGATGGCACTTTGCCAAGTAAATCCATACAGCAACAGATTGACAGTTGCACGCATCAAAAGCGAAATCTTATTCTCGCCAGGGCGGCGTTCGTCCCGCTGTACTTTATCATCATGTAAGTGATTAATTTGGATTGTTGGAGTTATGTTAATTCGGAAATGTAGAGGATTTTTCTCCTTTATAGCAGGTATAATTGTCTATATTTGGGTCTTTCAGTCAAAACCAACTGCGATCATTTGTTCGGTTGTTACTGCCGTAAGTTGGATTTTGGTTATATGAGTGTCGCTGGATGCTCACTGTTCTACTGCTAGATGGGTCTTGCGGTAGTGTATTGCTTGCACCTCGACTTTGAGACAATGGGCGCTTTGAATCAGATGAGCTTTAAGAGAGTTAGGCTTTAAGTTAGCTCGTGTTCAAGATTTCTGCATCATGGATAATTGTCCTCGAGTCAACATGTCTAATTTCTCCACGTTTTGTAATGAACTTTTACGACCAGGAATTACAGCAGTTCAAACATGCCCGATATGGTCAGATATACAAGAAACCCCTTTCTCATTTATAGTCTAACGAAGACCCTCAATAGCCTTTGTTAGGGGGCGCTCTCATAGCGCAAGCAGCACACAATATTGGGGCTTGGTTCACTGGGCCGACTCGTAGGTTGGATATGTGCGTAGCGGAATTGCCGCGGACACATTGATGTTCGGTCGCGAGTGAAACTAGCGTACGGGAAACAGGAGCTTCAAGCTCGTGTGCTGAGGCCACGCTGAACAGTAGATGACATATGTAAAAGCAAATATCCCATCCATCGGCGATACATTTCAAAATACGGGTGCCACGCGGCTGGGCAAATAAGCGCTTGATCGGCACACTAATTTAGCTCGCGCTTAACCTTGAGTTTCGTTTTACTGCGCTGAATCGTCTGAAGGAAATCTCCGGATGGAATGCACATCGAAAACATGTGTTGGTATAGCAGGGATATTTTACTGCTGCCGATCGCTCTATATAACATTGGAACTCCCATAACATTGGTAGAACCATTCCCTCCCCTTCCCAAAGTCCACGCAACGGTCTACAACCACACCGTGACTCATATTCGCCGTGATAAGAGTCTCTGTAAAATCGAATTTGATAATATTTACCTTGATTCGAGCCCTTGCTCAAGATGACAACACCGCAATTTCATCACCAACGACCAGGTATGTTGTAACCTGGATTCAATCCCTATGAGCTTCGCCTAAGGATGCTATATGCTAAACCTGATATATATAGACTCTGGATATTCAAGTCCTGATGGTATTAGCAACGATTGCCAGGAGAAACCTAAACGTGTCAAGGTTGATCGAGACATGCAAGGGGTATGTACAGCACCAGTCACTCCCCATTTCACCTCGGCGCTAATGTAATGTTTCAGGTAACGGTAGAAGGTGATTATTATATGCTCTAACATAAAGTCTTCGAACCTGAAGAGAACCTCTGATAGGCTTTCGTACTTTGGGCGTCGTCTCCACTTTTCTTGCCGGTGTAGAATCTCAGTGCCTTGGTCTCACTTCCGACGCCGACACCCAGGCCCCGCGCATTCAGGCCATCAATGCGTTCCTCCTTATCGGCCTACTTCTTTCGGCCTTTGGAGCAGTCACAGCATTGCTTGCAGCCAGGTGGTTTGAGTAGGTTTCCAGGATCTTTGATTTGAGTCAGACCTGAAATTCTGATATGTTTCTCTGCTCCCTAGTTTGCTCAAGGGTGTAGAAATCGACCTATTAGACCACCGTTGGGACTGTGCTCACGAGAAAGAGTCCAAGCATCTTGGTGAGATAAATACCGTCGTTTCTTCAGACCTCGAAGCGAGGTATCAGTACTCTTCGGATAATAAATTACCAAGCGAAAAAATACGGAAGATGATTGACAGCTGCGAACACAAGAAAAGGAATTTCGCCCTTGCCAAGGCTATTTTCCTCCCCTTGTATTTCGTTATACTGTACGTGTGTCTGTCATTATACGAGAAACTTTCCAGCTAATAAAACTCCGGGTAACAGCGGGTTCTTCTCTTTCGTGGTTGGTATAGTTGTGTATACTTGGGTCTTTCAATCGCGAGCCACCGCAAGTGTTTGTACCGTTGTAACCATCGTAAGTATCCAACAACTACTCATCGATACTATGCGAGGATTAAGCGCCTTTTCAGTTGGGTATTGTCGTGGTTATCTGTTTACACCTTAACTTTGAAACGATGGGGGCGCTGAATGAAATGAGCTTCAAAAGGATAAGGCTCTAAGCGGTTGGAGGCTTGTCTGGGATTCAGTGGATTAACTGGCTGAACGGAACAATTCTTCGGTTGATCGGCATGCCTCATATTTATCATGTATTCCTGAGACTTTTGGAAGCAGGATCTGTCCAAAAGTCGTACCACATGCATTGCCATATGCTTGCGTCTGACTCTTGTAAATATATTGGCAAGAAGAGAATTTGTAAATTATTGATTCATCTTTCAGCATGCATTCAGGTAGCTTGTCAGTGCGGTTTTTTCAGCCGAATCAACCGAGAGGCTAAATTGAAGATTAGTATTCATACTGTCAAAGCTGAACAGCAAATTTACCTGTAATAGTACTTGACGGTAATCCTAGGGAACATAGATGATTTCAGCCCTTAAGATTAGAAACCAAATAGATATAGACGTACCAGGCGCGAACGTATGTGCAGTCTTTTTCATATGCAACAGATGAGGAAACACGTTCGTGGACTTTAATCCGTAAGAACTCACAATACGAGGTGAGGGGAGGCATCCACTCCGCGGGATCTTTGTCGCCCTTGGATTGGTTGACGTTATCCTGCGAGGTGGAGAGCTCAAAAGCCGTTTCAGCCTCATTTTATTTCGTCGTGCTTACCGTTACGGCCAATAGCTGAGGACGTGTCACGTCGTTAGCGAATGCCTGCCGTTGTGCAGTGGTCCAATCCTTCGCCCCAGATACCCAAGCTTCTTTGAGAGGGACTGAGGGACATTACCGAGCATCAGTTGCCCCACTTTGTAAACGTCTCAAAACATCACCTACCCATGTGGTCGATATCAACATCTGACTTATCAGTCCAAGTAACGCCATCGTACACGGCTATCCAACAGTCAATGAAAAGTTATGGGGGGGAGGATGGGAGACGGGCTGCTTACAATACCAGGATCCGGAGGTAGCAGAGCACGCAGAATCAGTCACGACGTCCGTACCATCGCGCTTCAAAACGGCTAGAAAATACTCATGAGTATTGGTGAGAATAATATTAATATGCGGAGCGGTGCGCACTTTCACGAGTATCGCAGTTTCCGGAGATGGTGATCCAGGTAGGAAACAAGTCGCGCGAGCTGAAGATATATGTATGATTATGAAGAGCAAGTTGGTATCGTAGGGTAAAGCTTACTATGCCGGAGAGTTCGACTCCGTAGCCACAGTTACTGAGCGAGAATTAGAGTCATTGTGCGACTCGAACTTCAAATAGAAAACTCACAAGCGGCTAGGTAGGTCTTAGCTGTGGCAACTGAGACTGGGGTCGGAAGCGCACGCTTATTTTCCCAGTCAAGGGGAGCTGCAGCCACCAGACCAGTGAGAGCCGAAACGACGGACAAGGAAGCACCGAATTTCATTTTGAGGAATATCTGGGGGGTTTCAGGGGCCTGGGCGAACGGAATTGTCTGGCGACCTAAAGGGAGAGAAAGTCAAGGGCGGGTCTATTTATGCGCCTGAAGTGCACGCAGATTATTCTCAGCGTGACCAGCAGGCCGTCGCCTAGCGGTGAAGAATTAGTGGCGGAGTCGCGAGGGTTGCATCCAAGAACTAGATTCCATGTGGAGCGAGATCCCAGCTACGCTATCTTATCCGAAAGGAGGTTGGGGAAGATTCTCCAAAGTGTCGCTTGCGGTTCAAGGGTGGCTCGGTGACAAGTAATTACTTGCCGCTATCGACGTTGAAGAACCCCTTTGATGCATGTGCAGAGTGTATGCGATAGGTTGGGTTTATTCGGATTTACTCCACATTGGAACGCCAAGCCTTTGAAGAAACTCATTTATAGAAATCCGAAGACGTCGATCATGGCTGACCTGTGATTAGTCAGGTATGCGATCCTCCTCGACACATGCAAGACGATTTAGTGAGAAGGCTCAACAACAATGATTTCCGCAGCTGCTCAGCCAGAATAGACATTCCGGATGCGCGAACTTGGGATATTTGAGGTTAGGCGAGGAAGAGGAAGAAATGAAGCAACGTTCGACACACATGCACATGGCAGCGATGAAACAGCCCCTATCTGGATATATGCGGCTCTATCTGGTGGACATTACAATAGGCCAAAACGACGAGCTTCTCCATATGGGCCGCCACGTGTATCGCGAAACAAAACTAGGAGTCTCATTCACATCTAAGTGGCCTTTTAAAGCTTGCTCTAAATCGCACCCCACTCTACCAACCTCAATGCCAGACCGCTAATGTCACGCCTCTCTCAGTGAAATAAGATATTACAATCGCCATCTCAGTTACTACATAAAGCGTCGTAGCCCTATAGCTCCATCTTAGACTCGTCCACATATCCAGGGTTCTTTTGTAAAATAACGAATCCCTCGAGTACACTCGCAAACGGAATGTACTCCTCCGTCCCTAGTTCTGCGCGCTCGGTCGTGCCTAGCCGTACAGGGGATTGATGTGTTTGGAAGCCAGAGATCGTGCGGGGCTTTCCGGCGAGTCCAACAACATCGACGGCCTGCGAGCGGGAGCGATGTTAGTCTGATATACGAGAGTTATACATGGTATGTATAGGACTCACCTGCCCGACTCGGACAGTGACCGGCATGCTCTCCAGGTTCTCGTCGAGAGTAATCATGAACCTCGGATACATCGCCGTCACCAAAAAGTACAACATCCAATGAGACCTATCCAGAATAACTATTCGCCCAGAATTTGGTCAGCACGCGCCCTTACGCATAATGATAATAATGATAATACGAGCACTCACAGGCTTTCGCATCCGTAAACGCAACGAGTGTCGCCAAAATCCCCGCAACGGCCGGCTTGCTCATAACTCCCCTATCCAAAAAGAACGGACTAATCCCCAACGTGCCCTTGCCCATATGCACTAATCCTTGCGCGATCCGCACCATGAACAGGCAGTCCGGCTCCTTGTGGTAGTATCCAGCGAGTTGTCGGAGCATTTGAGCGAGACGCGCGTTGTTGGTGCCAGCACCCACGAGACCCATGGCAAATATCGCGTTGAGGGCGACGGCGAGGTCGTTGTCGTGGCTGTATTTGGACAGAGTGTCGAGGATTCCGAGTTGGGGGTTGGAGGCGCTTATGAGGCCGAGGGCGAGAGGAACGGCTTTGCGAATAGTCGGCGAGCCGTAATGCATCTACACCGAACCGTCAGCTCAAGTCTACTTATATGCTAGTAATTTAGGGACTCACGAGGTGCTGGAACTGCCTCAAGGACATCTCGGCTCCAACGTCCTCGCCCATCGCCACAAGCGCAATACCGATAACGGCAAACGCCTGGAACGTATCGTCTCCCTCGATATGGTCATTGCACTCGTGCAACATCCTCTGGACTTTGAGGACGTTACTCGTTCCCGCGAAAGAACAGATCTCGACGAGGATGAGCGCTTGTTTCGCCACAGGGTGGGAGACAGCACGGAGGGCTTCAATCGTGGCGTCCGACGCGTCTTGGCGGCCTAGACCACGTCTCTTGCATTAGTATTGGTTATTCCGAAAGAATCTAAGGGCGCTTACCGAGATAAAGCAAAGCCAGCCCGAGGATCATAAACCGTGTCCACTTCTCGCTAAGCGCAGCCTCATCCCGCTCCATCATCGTTTGCAATATCGTCATCGCCACCTCTCCATTGCAGCTCCCCACGTAGATGAGTCCAACGCTCAGTGCCGCGAGCGACGAGACTTCCATGCTTAGCGTGTCGTCCGCAACGAGGGGAAGTAAGAGCTCCGCGAGGCTATTGCGATATGCACCAGCATAAGCGATACCGATGCTATATGCGTCGGAAAAATGTAAGCTCGGAGTTCAAGAGGCAGAAATACAAATAAAATTTACCCTACGGAGGCACATGTCCTCAAAGGAACGCTCTTGTTCTCCACATAATCCGCAAGGAGGGCGATGACAGCATCCGTTTCTGTTCGAATCCCGCAGTGCAAGATACCAGTGGCCAACAAAGCGCCAGCCTACACCCAAACGTCAACTCTCGTTTGAAAGAAGAAAAGGGCCGGACGCGCACCTTAATGTACTCTTCCTCAACATAGGTATACTTGTCGACCTGACTCAACCCAAGGTCCGTATCCCATAACAAACTCAGACCAAGACTGGCCGCCGCGCTAAGCATGCCTAAATACCCCATTAGCGCCGGGCGCATACACAAGGCAAAGTCCGGGAATGTGGATAAAGGACTGAAACGCACCGTGTTCCTTATTCTTATATATCCAGCTATT
Source organism: Ceratobasidium sp. C01 (assembly GCA_025200755.1). NCBI lineage: Eukaryota > Fungi > Basidiomycota > Agaricomycetes > Cantharellales > Ceratobasidiaceae > Ceratobasidium > Ceratobasidium sp. C01. The sequence continues at coordinate 18,633 of JANWGL010001333.1, forward strand.
TCCCTCCTCGGCAGTAACCATAAGCTTATCATTCCCGAACCCGGCATTCACAAACGCATTCACGAACGTTCCTGCCAAGTTCGCACGCGCCGAATCAACGGTCGTAGTCGTTCCTACCCCCAAATAGACATAAGCACATTCGCCTAGCAAAAACAAGGACAAAACTCACGAGCAGGTTCGAGATGAGTCTTATAAACTTCCTCCAAACTCCTGGCCTCCTCTGCCCCGACTTCCTTCCCGAAAGCCCTGAAGTGCGTGCTCAAGCGCGTATTGCTGAGACATTCGAGCAAGTCCTCGGGCATTTCTTCGCCCGTGTCCGAGTAGTCTATTACTGGTCCCTGGGTCCAGTCGATAGGCGCTTGGACCCAGTCGATGGGTGTTTGAGCGCGTGCGAGAATGAACGCCAGTTGTCGTTTCATTAACCTTAAAATCCCGGAAGGTCAGATGGTATAATGATAGTAGCGGATGTGTGATGCAGGGAAACTACGTACGGGTTGGTAGGAGTGTGGAAGTCTTTCGCAATAAGCTGGGCGTCGCCTATCCTGATAGCCAGACCAAGCGCTTCAGGGAACTTGGAGTTCGCGACATAAATATCGTGCGCCGTGCGCAAGAACGCAACATCGTCCGGGGGCGGTAACAAGTTCACGCACCTACAAACGCGCCGGTCAGATCAATATGCGTTACGCAGAGGCAGAGCACGAAGGGATGGGACTTACGAGACCATGTACAAACACACCCTCGCAAACGTATCCCCATCCACCAGCGTAACCAGTCTCTCAATGCACTCTAGTTCCTCGAGCAAGTCGACCGCATCTGCCTCGGCATTGTGTTTCAACAAAAACTTAGCGCAGGTCACGCCAAGTTCTCTTAATTCCTCAATTCCCTCGTCTCCCTCCTTCCCAGGCAGTCGTTCTTGGCCAGCCTCAGAGCTGGTCCCTGTGCGGAGTAAATACTCGGATCCGAGCTCAGCGGCAAGATGTCGGATATATTCGTGCCCCCAAGAGCCGGGATCGGAGGGGCTGGTAGTGGCGGAGGCAGAGGCGAGGCGGTATTTGAGTGTGCCGCGGGGTTGGGTGTCGGAGTAGGTCATGGCGAGAACGGAGAGGATGTCCGCGAAGAGGTTCTACGAGATAGCATATAAGTACTTGAGAATGCGGAGGAACGACATGAATAGGTGGGTACCTTGTCGTCGGAGGCGGGCCAGGAATCGTAGAGTACCTGCAAGTCTGGATATAATGGCCGGAGGAATTTAAGAGGTTTAGGGACCGAAGTCATAGACGATGTCGACGTGCGAATTAGGTTACGAAGTGTCTCCAAAGCAGGTCGGTACAAGGACGTATCCGGTTCCTGCCACCCGTATAAGCACACAGAGATCACCGTATAGCAGGTAACTCACCTTGAGTCGCTCAGCGAGCATCTCAAGCTCATTCCTCAGCTGCTGGTCCTCCTCTGACTAAACTACGGTATTAGCCTCGATCACCGAGCGTGTAAGAAATACCCACGAGCTCCTCGCCCTCTCCCTCCTTCGCATCGCCATTGAGCTTGACGGCCTTTGCGTCATCCTTTGGCTTGTCTGCGTCCTTCTTTTTGGGATCGTCCTTGGGGATCGGGGCGACGGGCAGAGGTACTTCGGACATTGTGGTAGAGCAAGATTCACGTCGCCCAAGTCAAGGACGCGCGTCGACTCGTCACGTGAGACACATCTCTTCGTTACATTTATGATCGTTACTTCTATAGCTGTTACGATACGGTATACAGTAGGACGACCCGTCATCCATTCATGCAATAGCTATGATACAAATGAGAGACTGCGGTAATAAAGATACACCCCAAGCAGGTATGCCCAGAGGTGGATACATAGATGATAGATCAAAACAGAGCTCATGAATCGTCGCGTTCAAGTCAAGATATCCACATATCGCCTCGTCGATGGCGCCCATCGATTCTTCGCTGCTCGCGCGGGTCGCCTGAACATAACCTCCTTGCGAGGAAGCGTTCCAGTTCCAATGAAGTGTTCCCGCACGTCATTATCAGGATAAGGGTTGGACGCATGAGTAGCCAGCGTTAGCGCTTGGGCTGCTTCGCGTGCAGCGGCGATAAGGGTCGAGGTGGATGTGTCGGGATTGAGGAAAGGGTTACTGAATACAACTCCGGGACTAGGAGGTAGCGTAGAATCGCTTCTTGAGGTGGGGAAAGATGGGGAGTAATCGGTGAGGACTGGAGAGGACCATCCACTCTGAGAGTCCGCCTCGCTGCTGGTTGGATAGAAGTCCTCGTCGAAAGGTCTAGCCTCACGAGTCCTAATTTACGACATACATAAAAAAGAATCATTTATTAGTCAAATATTACTACTAGACCGCTCGAGGTACATACCTGTCGATGAAGAGCCTCACAGAGGCATCTCGGTCCCATGTCGCAGACGACCTTCTCGATGAAGTCGAGGCAGAGCAAGACGACCTCACACTCGATTTCTGCAAACCCAAATCCATCCAGGGTCAGCTCCCTTGCCCTTTACTTTCACCCCCGACCTCAACTCAAACTAACAACTCACCCGAGCGAGCACCAAAGGCGTCTTCAAATCCTTTCCAGTCATATCTGCAATTCAATATAATAATAAAATCCGAGGGGAGAAGAGAAGAGAAGAGTGCGAGGGGTTGGCAGAGGATCACCTCCTAAATACTTGCCCATGCTCACACCTCCTGTCTGCCTCGTGGTTGCCGAGACGTACCCGCATTTGACGTCATCTCGGTTTAAGCCGAGTTCCGGAACTTGCACCATAACGACGGTGGATGGAGGCTGCTGCACTGGATTTTGGGCTCGGGCCGTAAGAAAGGGAGGACAAGGTCGTTTGGGTTGGGGAGATGAAAGGAGAAGTGTTTGGTGTTGTTGATGGAAGTGGTGAGATACAGCACCTGGTATGCGCATTAAGCTACGGAGCGGGGGGTAGCTAAGACGGCAGGTGGAGTGGAATCAGGCACTAGCTTTAGTGAGGGAAAGTAAACGATAAATTCCGGGTGTCTGTTCCAGAGGCAACCGGTTGATACTGAAAGCAGAGTGGACGTGACGATAAGCGCCGGGCTTTACCCTTGCCCTCACCCACGACAGCAAGACCCATCGAGAGAATCCAGGTATTTAGACGAAATTGGAACAGAACGGTCAGTTGAATCATCGATACAGGGACTTTGTATATGTTTGACTCTTTATGCGATGCTAGCAGATATGGTATGTGCATGGCGTGTAAGCAGATCCTATGCTAACGCACGCAACTGGCATGATGGTGATATTAGGCAGATCTAGTAAGTTATTTTTGTAACACCATGAGTGGGTTTAAAATAATTTACATGTGCTGAATCCCCTAGCCAGTAAGTGCTTAGCCAATTGTGATAAACCTCCTTAACCCGGCTCGCCCGTGCGACGCTTGTTGCAGTCAGTAAGTCGGAAGCAGAGCTGTATGAGCCACGCTAACTCCAGTCGCTCGTGCGACTCTTGTTGCAGGATGTAAGTCGGAACCCGAGCTGTACGAGCCACGCTGACTCCAGTCGCTCGTGCGACTCCTGTTGCAGGAAGTAAGTCGGAACCCAAGCTGTATGAACC
>JANWGL010001337.1:0-12474 GCA_025200755.1 Ceratobasidium sp. C01
AATGGACTGACTGATTCGTCAAGGCTGAGTGGGTTGTTCTGGGCCAGGTTGGCGTTTACGGCTGTTCTTCGGGGCGTAGACTCGCCAGGAACAATAAGAGATTCGGGAAATGTACCGTCCGGGGCACGCATGGCGTCTTTGAGTAGGCGAACATACTCGGTGCGCAGTTGGCGCAGTTCATTGAGAGCAGAAGAGACATCGAGAGGTGATTCAATAGCGAGTAAGAGCTGAGAAACGTAAGCAACGTAGGAAGACCTAGTGGGCGCGACACACCTTCCAAACAGTGCCGCGGCCGACGACCTCGGTACCTGGTGGGGTGTGGACGGCCTTGAGCAGCAGATGGCCCTGCGTCGCTGATTGGCTGAGCTTGGCACGTGTCCACTCAGGGCCAAATATCTCCCGGAAGACGTCCCCAACACGCGTCGCACTAGGGCGTTCCATCGTCTCTCGTCGCTCGTCGTCGGTGGCGGTGCCTGAGTCAGCAAGATGAGCGCACAGGGCCACGATCACAGCCACCGGAGCGGATGTCGCGAAGCATTTGCATCCGGGGGGAGAATTTGCGGTGGCCTGTTTTATAAAAGCGCCTGGCGTGGGCCAGAGTTCCTTGATCTCGTCCCATGACCTCGCGGTGGGTGGCTGTGCTAATCCGAATCCACCACACATTTACTAATTGAGTCTTATTCCAGCCTTGACCGTCTGCTGCTGCTCCTCGACAATGGCTCGTCGCCCTCTATACGACATACCGCCGCACGCCAAATAGGCCAGCTTGCTGCAAAGTCTGTTGCCCGCGATGCCCCAGCCGTTGCTGCCGTTCATATCAAGGCCGAGGCGGGTGTGGAGGAGCTGAAACCACCAGTCGATGTTGCTTATGGTCGTGCCCAAGAAGACTGGTCAGAGGCCCTGTCTGTCGTTGGAATGGTAAGTCATTTGATGCCACTTGGTGCCTGCAACTGTCACTGACGCCGCCCAGGTCCTGCCATACCTACGCTCCAAGTCGTCTGACACTCGTTCAGCCGCTGCTCTCGCCCTCTCTCACATATGTTCTCTTCTCCCCCTCTGGTCCCCAGCACCCTCAGACACCCCTACTGCACCTGAGAACGCACCAACGGCCGAACCACCGGCGTTCCCCACATTCGACCTCCCCAACCTCCTCGCAAACGGCACACTGCTTCTCGCCTCTTCCGGCAAGGAATATGCCGCCCCCTCTCACCCCGCCGACCTCGCCCGCGCCCGCAAGGACGCCATGTCCCGCCTCGGTCTTGGCTTCCTCGAAGGCGTTGGCGGGGCAGACGACATGGACTGGGAGCGCGAGTTGGCTACCGACCAACCTGATCAGAAATCCGACCCTGAACCAGCAAGACCTTCTCCTCCCGCTCCGGCCCCCGCCCCAGCCGCCCCGCCTGCACCTGTTGTTGTTGCTCCTCAAGCGTTGGAGGAGGACTTGAGCGGGCTGTCGGTGCGTGAGCGGAATAGGCTTAAACGCAAACGCAAGCCTGGGAATGGCGCTTTTGTTGCTGCGACTGGCGCGTCTGCTGCGGGGAACGCCCAACCTGACGCTAAGTACGTTTGCAAACGTTTCATTTGACTGGTTCTAACGATATGGACAGGGTTCGACTCGTAGCTACAGACCAAGGTCCCCAACCTCAACGTGTTCGTGCACCATCCAAACCTCCTGCGCACGATTCACCCGCACCTACACCTTCTGCGTCGACATCTAAGCTCCCTGATGACCCAAGTAAAGTCGTCATCGACCCGTCCAAGGGCGGGCAAGTTAGCGCCAAGGAGGACCCAACCGGTCCGAACGTCACAATGGCCAACGAGGGCGAATGGGTCTGGGGCGGTATTGTCCGCCTGCTCGAGCTTGATCTATTCAGCCCCATGTGGGAGATCAGGCACGGTGCTGCGATGGGGTTGAGAGAGATAGTCAAAGCTCAGGGTGGCGCTGGTGGCATGAAAGGTGTGTTCCTCGCTAAATTTCAAACTCTGTACTAACGTTGTTGTGCAGTGGATCTGCCGTCCCATGAGAATGCGCTCTTGCATGAAGCGTGGTGCAATGCTCTCGCTGCCAAGTTCCTTTGCGTGTTTGTTCTCGATAGGTTTGGCGACTTTGTTAGCGACCAAGTTGTCGCACCCGTCCGCGAGACGGTCTCTCAATCCCTCGCTGCGCTTCTTTTGCACATGCCACGCCGATCCGTGCTACACGTGCACGCCATCCTACTTCAAATGATCGAGCAAGAAGGGGGATCTGCTTCGAAAGACCAAAAGCCGACAAAGGCTAAGAATGGCGCTGCCAAAGGAAAGGATGGAAAAGCCGGGAACGGAGCTGGAGGTGTCGTGTGGGAAGTGCGCCACGCCGGGCTGCTAGGCCTCAAATACGAAGTTGCTGTGCGAAGAGATCTAGTGGAGGCGAACAAGGAAGATGCGAAGGAAGTATTGCAGGGTGTCGTGAGCGCTGCACTTATTGGGTATGTTTCATTCATTCATTCTTTGTGTGTTGGTCTGGTTTTGATGGAGCTTTGGGTAGGCTTGGAGATAATGATGATGATGTGCGCTCGGTCGCTGCGTCTTGTCTTGTTCCTATTGCGGCGGAGATTGTTGGGCGGCTTCCGGATGCTGTTCCAGGTGTTTTGGAGGTACTGTGGACTTCGCTGCAAGAGATGAAGGATGATTTGGGGTCGAGTGTGGGTGCTGTGATGGACTTGCTAGGTTCGTACATCTCTTGCAATTCTGGACCTGCTGCTGACATTTCATTTCTGCAGGCACTCTTGTTTCGCTTCCTAGCGTGATAGCAATCCTATCCGACCCAGCCCGCTCGCGTCCCCTCTCGACTCTCGCTCCAACTCTCTTCCCGTTCTTCAGGCACACCATCCCAGGCGTGCGTCTTGCCGTCGTAAACACCCTGCGCACGTTCCTAGGATCGTGCGGCAAGCCCACGACCGCTGTCAAGTCTGAAGAAATCAAATCCGAGCCAACTGAAACCAAACCCGAACCGGACGAAACCAAGCCTGAGCCTGACGCAGCGGCCCCAGCTCCAGCCCTCACGCGCGACTGGATCACCCGCCCCGTTTTTGAGTTGCTCTTCCAAAACCTCATCCTCGAAGAACGAGACGACATTCGACGCGCCACGGCTGAAGTCTGGGACGTCGCCGTCGTCCAAGCCTCGCACCTCACACCATCGCCCAACGAAGAACTAGCGGGTCTCGCACCGCTCCTACACGAGGTGGTCTACAACTGGCTGTGTATGCTCGCTACGCCAATTGGAGAAGCGCTTAACCCTGTGTACTTTTTCTATCCGACGAGGAAGGGCGAGGAGGCGCATAATGTGGATCGGAGTGCTATGCAACAAGATTTGAGTTTGTTGGGGCTGGACGTTGTGTATAGGGGGCGGTTGCAGGCTGCGAGAGCGGTGGGGGTGTTGATTGCTGCTTGGCCTGGGGAGGTGAGTTTCTTCGAGTATTTCTTTTTATGGTGTGGGGATTGATTTGGTTTTGGGTGGTATAGATGCAGAGTCATGCATTTGGAGACTTGGTGTTACACTTTATCCAGTCGACAAGCGCATATCAGAGGTTCATTGCGTCAACGATCGTGCAAGAATGGGCACTAGCCGTACAGGCTCAATCTCCCAGCCTAATATCGCTGACCAAGTCCTCACCCCTCGCCGCCCAATGCTCCACCCACCTCCTCGCCTTTATCGAGAACGACTGCCCAGAGTCCTACCACGAAATGGGCGCACACCTCCGTTCCCTCGCGCTCGACTGCAGAGCTCTCCTCCAATCCTTCTCCGAAGACGCCAAAGTCCCAACCTCCAAGCTCCCTACCCTCCCAGACCAGATCGACCCGGAAGGCAAGCAGCCCGAAGCATTCACGATTGCCTTCGCGCGCAAGTTTGTGGGCGAGACGTTTGACGCTGTGAAGGGCAGTGTGCCGAGGGGGCGGAAGAAGGAGGTTCCGGCGTTGGAGGAGAAGAGGGGGAGGATTGTAGGCGCTGTGGATAGGTACGGGGTTGTGAAGGGGCAGTTGGATGTGAGGGTTTGTGCAGGGGTGGCTGCTGCGTTGATTGCGTTGAGGGTGTATCCGAGCAAGTTGAACCCGCTTGTGAGGAGTATTATGAACGGTGTTAAGGTTAGTTTCCTTTCGTCTGTGGGGTTGAATTGGGACTGACGGGTTGGTGTGTGTAGTTTGAAGAGAACCTGGATATTCAGTCGAGGTCTGCGAATGCCGTGGCTACTTTCGTATCAGACTGTACGACACCCAACTCGGGGCTCGTCGTCATGCCCGCCGAAAAGATCGTCAAGAACCTCTGTGCGTTCGTCTGCCAGGACACAGACGTCACCCCCGTCTTTGCCCAGTCCCGACGCGCCCACGCCGGAGTCCTTACATGCAAATTTATGGCTGCGAAACCCTCTACTTCTACGCGCAAGGATAAGGACGAGGCAGGAGGAGATGAAACACCTGAGGCTGCCAAAGCGCGAATTGTCAAGCGCGGAGCGCAGCTTGCGTTGATGAGGCTTGGCGGGCTATTTGGAGCGGAATTGTTTACGCGGTTGAAGCAAATGTGGGATTCGATGGTTGGCGGGTTGGAGGATGCGTTTGGGGAGGGTAAGTTGCCTCCTCGACTGGCACTACCCAGGATAGGCTAACGAGAGGTGTATTGCAGGTTCAGACGGAGACGAGAAGATCGAAAAAGCCACAGAAGTGGGACAGCAAGTCATTGACAGCCTAACAGTCCTACATGTCGTCGTCCCGAGCTTAGATCCAACGCTACATGCACGCGTAGTTGAGCTCTTCCCAGCGATCGCCAAAGCCCTTCGTAGCAAGTACGCATTAATCCGCCAAGCTGCGAGCCGGTCATTTGCGACATTGTGCGATACGATAACGACGGAAGGTATGCGGTTCGTCGTTGAGCATGTGCTACCGTTCTTGGGAGATACGACTGTGTTGGAGAACCGGCAAGGAGCAATGGAGCTTATATACCGTGAGTACTAGCTGTCGAGTGAGTATGCAGGAGACTAATGAGGGTATGCTAGATATCGTGCAAAAGCTGGATTTGAAGGTCCTGCCGTATGTGATCTTCCTCATTGTACCCGTACTGGGGCGTATGAGTGACAACGACAATGACTGCCGATACGTGGCGACGAATACGTTCGCGTCACTTGTGAGGATGGTACCTCTTGAGGTAAACACTGCCCACCTTCCCCAATGAAATTGTGCTAAGCAACTGTGTAGGCTGGTTTGCCCGACCCACCTGGTTTCTCCGACGAACTCCTGGCGAAACGCGAGACGGAACGCGAGTTCTTGACCCAGCTTTTGGATGGCAGCAAGGTCACGCCGTACGAGATTCCGGTCAAATTGAATATCGAGTTGCGAAAGTATCAGCAGGAGGGCGTGAATTGGCTGGCATTTTTGGCCAAATACCAGCTTCATGGGATTCTGTGCGACGGTAAGCTTTCATTTTAATTCCTACCTGCGTGTGCTTATTGTATGCGTTGTAGACATGGGTCTTGGCAAGACGTTGCAATCCATCTCTATCCTCGCTAGCAAGCATCATGAACGTGCAGAGCGATTCAAGGCGACCAAGTCCCCAGACTCCGTACACATCCCTTCGCTCATCATCTGCCCGACGACGCTTACGGGCCATTGGCACGCCGAGATCACCAAGTACACGAACAACCTCAAGGCCCTACGCTACGTGGGTACAAGCCGGGAGCGCCAGCGCCTAGTCGATCATATCCCACAACAAGACGTTGTAATCGCCTCGTACGACTCGGTGCGAAACGATATCGCTCACTTGTCACAGTTCAATTGGCACTATTGTATTTTGGACGAGGGCCACCAAATTAAGAACGGACGGACAAAGATTACACAGGCCGTCAAGCTAATCAAGGCGAGGCACAGGTTGTTGTTGTCTGGGACACCGATCCAGAACAACGTCCTAGAACTTTGGAGCTTGTTCGATTTCCTAATGCCTGGGTTCCTTGGAACGGAACAGCAATTCAACGAGCGGTTTGGGAAGCCGATTTTGGCAAACAAGGATGCGAAAGCGTCTGCTAAAACCCGCGAAGCTGGTGAGTTATCCCGGTTATCTACCTTGAAGTGATGCTGACTTTAGAGTAGCAACGCTGGCTCTGGAAGCGCTGCATAAACAGGTTCTGCCGTTCTTGCTCCGTAGGCTGAAGGAACAAGTTCTCAACGACCTCCCGCCCAAAATTATCCAAGACCACTACTGCGAGCTCTCCGATATGCAGAAGCATCTGTACGACTCGTTCTCTCAGTCTCAGGCCGGAGACATCACTCAGGACGCAGTCAAGTCCAAATCTGCGAATCCAAACCAGCAGCATGTGTTCCAGTCGTTGCAGTATCTACGCAAGTTGTGCAACCACCCTATGCTAGTGGTCAAGGACAAGGATGAAGAGGCAGAGCTTGTGAAGAAGTTCCAGGGTCCGGGGAAGAGCGAGGGCTCGGGGGGCATACGAGATGTGCGCAATGCTCCAAAGCTGCTTGCCTTACGGTGAGTCTTTCGCGTGCATTGTAGTGCCAGCGTGCTGATAGGAGTCACTTAGGCAACTCCTGAATGACTGTGGTATCGGCAGTACGCCAAGCGAGGATGGCGATGCCGTCAAAGCGGGAGACGAGTCGGATTCGATCGCGTCGCAGCACCGCGTCTTGATCTTCTGTCAGATGCGCCAGATGCTGGACATTATCGAGGAAGACCTCTTCCGTGTGCTCATGCCGTCGGTCACGTACATGCGACTTGATGGATCAACTCCAGCTAACCAGCGCCATGGAGTGGTGCAGACATTCAACTCTGACCCCAGTATTGATTGCCTGCTCCTAACCACAAGCGTTGGCGGTCTCGGGCTGACGCTCACCGGGGCAGATACTGTGATATTCGTGGAGCACGACTGGAACCCGATGAAGGACTTGCAGGCTATGGACCGCGCGCATCGTTTGGGCCAGAAAAAGGTGGTGAACGTGTACCGGCTCATCACCAAAGGTACTTTGGAGGAGAAGATTATGGGGTATGTCTGACAGTTCAAATGCGCACCGACCTGTACTGACCAAATGCTCCCAGGTTGCAACGGTTCAAATTAAACATCGCCAATTCCGTCATTACGCAACAAAATTCGGGGCTCTCCTCGATGGACACAGATCAAGTGCTGGACCTGTTCAAGCGGACCACCGACGAAGAAGACGCTGCGGCGAAAAAGAAGCGAGAAGATAAAAAGGCAGCTGGAGGGCCGGTTTCACAGAAACACGTCCTCGAGGGGCTCGAGGATCTGCCTGGGGAGGACGAATATTCGGGTCTTGGTCTCGATAACTTTATGGACTCTATTAAGCAGCGTTAATGTGTATATGTATATGTAATTGCTTTCACTTTGCTATGGATCGATATTTTCTTCGCCTATCACTTATTATATTCTTGAGAAAGGGGTACACGTTCATTTGGCAGGAGCGGGGCTCTTCTTCAACAAAGATTCGCCCTTGCGTTTAGCGGACCATTCGATTTTGGTCTATAAGAGTAGTAGATAAGAAAGAAGAAGCAAGAGGATGTAAAATATGCTCACATCGAGGAGAGTGGCCATGACTCCCACAGATAGAGGCACGATACCGAGCCAAATCGTCACTTTGCGTGCTGCATAAGGGGTCATACGAAACCCTCGCCAGAGGTTGTCTCGCTAATATTACGGGCATTAGAACGAGATATGAGAATGATGATGCGACTTGCCATTGCTCCCCATCGCTCGATAGCGGGGTCAACCTGCAATACTCATAAGAATGTCTTGGAAATTATGTATAACCCAGGACCCACTTTAAGTGCTCCTACATTCTATATATTCAGTTACAGCTCACGAGCGAAAGGTTAGAACTTCTGCCTACCGTGGTCTCCAGCCATGATGATCGTCAAGTTCGTGAGTACCGAGCGTCACGTGCCCATTCCTTACCCACCCCAACACAACCCGACAAGCAACCGGCACCAAAAGCCTACCACTTCACCAGCTAGACTTGCTGACTACAGTTCAAAATAATAAACCTTTCAAGGGCCATACCCGCCATACGCATATAATTGTGCTTCTTTCGAATATGCTTTTTTGGGCGCCTTTTGGCAAGGCCGTTTGGTGTAGTTGGTTATCACGCATCCTTCACATTCTAATCCTGCTGGGTTCGATCCGAACGGATGAGGTCGCCGGTTCGAACCCGGCAGTGGTCATAATTTTACTGTATTTTGCATGCTGAAGGTCTCTCATCCAATCGGACCGCAATCCGCGTGCCACCAAGCCATGGTTTCAGTTTAGCGCCCCGTATTCGGTCTTCGGTTGGCGATCATCGATAATAATATTTTTTTGTCAACAGCAACCACCCCGAACCCAAACCATACAATGGCCGCTAATACCCTAGATAGCATCATGCTTCTTGGTGATTCGCTGACTCAAGGGGGTTGGGAACCTAGTAAGCGTTGTTGATTGAGATAACTTGTACATTTTATTGAGTGATTGTATGCCTACACTAGATGGATTTGCGCAGCGACTCGCCTATGTTTACGCACGCAGGCTGGATGTCGTCAATCGTGGATTTTCCGGGTATAACTCTGAGTGGGCTATCCCTGTTTTCGAAGAGGTAGGTACCTTAAACGAACCCCAAGATAAACTAGCCAACTCTCCTTGCAGTCTTTCGCAAAGGCAGAAATCCAGTCAACTGTTCCCAAAGTTAAGCTCTTAGTAATCTGGTTCGGTAAGTTTTACATTCGGCTCTTGCACTGGCCCTCACTCGGAGATTGTTTGTAGGGGCCAACGATGCTTGCCTTGAGCAAAGTCCTCAGCACGTACGCCTGCTATTCCGCGCCCTCCAGATTCCGTGTAAAATAATCCTTTTTGCAGGTCCCACTACCCAAGTTCATCGAGAATATCAACAAGCTGATCGACATGCCGACCAAGCCCGACTCTCCCTGGTACTCCCCAACAACCCGGGTCATACTAGTATCCGCGCCTCCCGTGAACGCCTCGCAAAGGGGTGCCGGACTCGCTCTGCGCGATCCACCTATCGCCCCCGATCGGTCTCACGAGGTTACCAAGTCCTATGCGCAAGCGGTTATCGATATCGCTAACAAACGTGGAGTTCCGGGTATTGATCTGTGGACTGCTATATGGAAAGAGGCGGGTGAGACGGAGAAAGGGTTGGAGGCGTTACTGCCTGACGGGCTTCATTGCAATGAAAAATCGTACAAAGTAGGTGTTTACTCGCTACGTTCTCTATGGGCGTTATTCATGTCAACCCGACACTGTAGATTTTGTACGATCTCCTAATCGAGGCTATCTCCAAACACTATCCTGAACTGCACTATGACAAGTTGCCACACGTATACCCTCGGTGCGTGTCTTACTGAGACTGGGTGGTTGACGCTAACATCGATCTATAAATAGTTGGGACGAGATAGACTGGAAGAACCCAAGGCCGAGTCTGAAATCGCGCCGTGTTGATATCTAACGTTCTAAGATGAAGATAACAGCACTTGAATCGTTATACAAGGTGTATGCGTGGCTATGAAACAATCAATAAACGTAGTAATTTGATGTCAAATTGTGGCCACCCTGGTTGCGTGGTTTCTCAAGTCTTGCACCTGCACCCAACCTGTAATTGGGAACCCGCAATGCTTTGATAGATCATATGCACAAAGACTGGCTACATGCTGGTATTCTCAGCTTATCTCTTCACGCTCAACATGATAGCTAAAACGATCATTTTTGCCCAAGTATATGCACATCCAAAAGTATTCTTCCGAGTACCCTCAAGCCCCACGATTCTTCAGACTATTGGATGCCATGGTATTGTGTACCTCCTATACTAATATACAAACAATATTGTTACAGACTCAAAAGATGGTGTTGCTCCGTGAGCTAGAACTCGCGAAGTTTAAAGTGTAAGGGGTGGAAAGAGGAAAGTCCGAAATGTTAATAAGTCAATGACTGGATGGTCCGTACGTGGGTAGGGGCAGAAATGTTCGAACAATCGGTATGGGTAGGTCATACGACATGTCTACGGGAATCTAGAATACGCCCATGTCCGCTCTAAACAGTACGCGCCCGCGCTTCGTGGTCGGCTTGCACGATGGTTTCCCGTTGAGGTACTCGACTGTGAATCCTTTGCGGCACGAAGATACCTGGCACTGGCCTTTGACGCAGCTGACGCTCCCAACGTAAGGGATCGCGGAACAGTCGTTATCGCAAGATCCACAGGCGCTGAAAAAAGGTTGAATGTAAGCCAAACCCCGAGCAGAGAAAAGGCATAGATGAGCGTACTCGAGAGTGTTGTTGGTATCGATACATTCCCAACCGCCTTGCCCTGTTCCAACATCACAGCGCGTGTATCCTGCTGCGGTACATCCGCGGGGCACATCTCGCTTCCTGAGTCCCGAAGGCTGCGGTCCAGAGACAGCTAAGCGCAACGCTCGTAAGAATAATGGATACAAGCTTCATCCAAAATACTTACGACACGTAAGTTGGTTCAAGGTGACCGAGCTATCTACGCATGTAGCTGGTATAGGAGCGGGATCTCCGATCTGGTACTGGTGGCACTGTTGGCTGCTCGTTGAGCCAGGGTCTGACGTTACCAGGAGTTTACCCTGTCCGTTGGCTATAATGCGCAAACGATTATAATCAGGCAAGAACAAACGGGGTTAACATTCCATACGCACGCCCAGTCATCTCAGGACACGCCTGGCAGTGTGTTTGTCCCGTAGAGCTACTAAAGCTGCCAGCACAGCAGTCGCAACAAGCGGTAGCCCCGTATCTAAGAGCGTAATATAAGTTTCAAACAATAAAAAACGTGGCTTTTAAACGTACTTGTTGATGTACTTCCCGGCCGGGCACTCCAAACAGTCACTAGCATCGGTAGTAGGCGTATACCTGGCGCGTTGAAATCCGTCAGCTCCGAAGTTAGATGATAGGTAAACAGGGGGTGATCGCATACCTTCCAGGCTGACATTGCGAAGGTTGGCAGGTTGTACCAGAGTTACAATAGGATCCTGCAGGGCTAGGTATAGGTGACGTATCGTTAGTTTAACACTCCTGACAGAACGGTGATGTACCACTTACCATGGCGTGCAGCTTGAAGAACCAGCTGCGCTATAGTACCCTTTGCCACATTGTTGTTGTGAGGTAGCACCTACTCCATTGCTACCCCCAGCCGGTATCCATCCGCACTGCGCCGTGGTACAGGACGTTGAGCCATCTTCTGATCACGCACCAAATAGCTTAGTGGTTGTGTAGGATAGGATCTTATTTTAAAACTCACGATTGGTATACTGCCCAGCTGGGCATGGAGTGCAGGTGGACGATCCAGCAGCAGAGTACGTCCCCTTCAAGCATTTACTAGCCGAAGAGGTGCCCCCTAAGGGTTGAACAGGTAAACTCGCGAAAGTTGCAATCGAAAACGAGCAGCGTACCTGGACACATGTATCCGGCTGGACACAACCTGCAGCCATTGTTGTCATACTGCCCAGCTGGACAACTCGTCGCACGCGCAAACACAGGACTCGCCGCGTCCGACAGACCGCGAGAAGACTCCTGAGCAGCGACCCGAAGAGCAAGCACAAGCAAAGTGCCAGATACGATCCCCGTAAAAGAGCGCATGGTTGATTAATATATTGTATTACAAGGTGTGCTAGTGGTAGAGGGAATGAAGACGACAGAGCCAAGCGAACGCACTGGCGCGAATATATACCGAGAAAGGGGCTAGGTTTTCCCATGAGGGTCCAGAGCCGTTCCCGATGTGGGTTTGTGCAGATAAATATCGAAATACTCCTGACGATGGTCTCAGCTGCATGGACCCTGTTTGAGATGTAAATATTTCTAAGCGCTGGATCGTCGATCCGGACCTCTGACGTCATACTGTTCGACCTGGTTGAAAGTTGCACCTTGAACTTGCAAGCTCTAGATGCGCCTCGGGTGGCACGTATCTTACTTAATTTGGGTGCTTGATGCTAATGTCGGTCCATGAATAGTCGGGACGAGATAGACTGGAAAAACCCAAGGCCGAGTCTGAAACACCTAACATCCTAAAACGAAGTTAATAGAACTCGAATCGTTATACAAGGTGTATGCGTGATTATGAAGCAAGCAATAAACTTAGGATTTGGATGAAAAAATATGGTTACCCTGACTCTCTAAACATGGATTCGACTTTGTTGAACGGTTTCTATGACCTTACACTTGCACGCACAACCTTTAATTAGAATCCCGTAGTATTCCGATAGATGGCATGCATAAAGGCTAGCCACATGCTGGGTTTCTCAGCTTACTTCGCGGTATTCGGCATGGTAGCCGAAGCTGTCGTTTTTGTCCAGGTATATGCACATCCAAAGTATTCTTCCAAGCGCTCTCAGGTTTCAGGAATCTTCGGACTGTTAGATGTCATGGTATTATGTAGCTCCTATGTTAACATACAAACAATATTGTTACTGACTCAAAAGATGGTGTG
>JANWGL010001338.1:0-24852 GCA_025200755.1 Ceratobasidium sp. C01
GCGACGTCCAACGATACTCAGGGACCATCTGAGACCCAATTGAACGATATCGCACAGAGAACCCACGAATAGTGAGCCTCTTTGGTCGCCTGAGCCCATATTTCACGTCAAACACTTGTATTTTACATAGCTGGGGTTTCCACGACATCATGGATGTGCTCGAAAAGCGATTGAACGATAAAGGGAAGAACTGGCGACATGTGTTTAAGGTCCGTCTCTTTGTCTCCTGGGGCTGCTTCCGCAGTTTTAATGTTACTTTTGGGAAGTAGGCGTTAACCGTGCTCGAGTATTGCTT
Organism: Ceratobasidium sp. C01; assembly: GCA_025200755.1. NCBI lineage: Eukaryota > Fungi > Basidiomycota > Agaricomycetes > Cantharellales > Ceratobasidiaceae > Ceratobasidium > Ceratobasidium sp. C01. The sequence continues at coordinate 296 of JANWGL010001338.1, forward strand.
GTATACCGGCTCGGAAAACACTGCCGCTCACTTCAAAGAGAACTTGTACATTATCAGCATGCTCGAGGAGTTCAAGTACATCGACGAGAACGGCAAAGACCAAGGCGCGACCGTGCGCCAAAAGGCTAAGGATATTGCGAACCTTCTCACGGACGACGCGCGTTTACGGGAAGAGCGTCGCTCGCGTGCTCCGATGCGGGACCGTATGATTCGCGGCAAGACGCAGCCACAAAGCCTCAACTCTTCTCCAAGTGGCTCAGGTAGCAGGCCGCCTCAGAAGACTTTGGCAAAGGATCAACGTCGGCGGGGCGAGGAGGGCGAGCTGGCGAATCGAGAACCGAGCGATGTCTCCAAGGCGTATGATGACTCGGAGCCGACGGGGATCGGTGAGCGGTCCGAGCTGGTAGGGACTCTGACTACTGCGGCAGGTGAGACCCAAGGTGTAGCCAGCCAGGTCGATCCGTGGGAGAAGGATAAACAAAATACGAGGGAGGACGTGCGGAATTTGCAAGAAGTACGTGAAGAGGGACGGGTCATACATGAGGAAGATACCCGGAGGAGGGGAACGACTGGGATAGACTCGAACGACCTGACTTTGAGCCCTCAGCCAGTAAGTTATCCCACAAATGTCGAACAACACTGATATGTCTCGTCCGTGCAATTCTTGCCTAGCCTATGAGTGACGAGCCCAACCTCACGAATCCCGCTAATGTGAGTATTCTAAAATTAAATTAGCTCTCGCTCACGCGTACGACCCTCCCCGCAGAAGGTAAGCTGTGGCCTGAACCCAAAGAACCACATAAACCTCGCTTGCTGGTGGAACTTTTATATAGGTGGTAGGTCGTGACTCGACCCCGATAGGGTATGCTGGCTGACCTTGCCTATGCATTCTTTGATCTAGGACGTGAGTGCCTGCACGCTCCGAGCTACGCCGACCTATCTTACTTCTATCAATTGTTGCTCAACTCAACCGGACACTATCGTAGTCTGTGTTCGTTTCAAATACTTCAAGAATTGCGCTGGACGAACCAATCAACAGCCTTATGGTGGGTGGTCTAGAACACATTTTGAGCTACTGTTGTGATTTGGCGATTGCTAGTCCATGAGTGATATCATAGCGAGTCTCATTCGCCACGGATGCCAGAGCATTACGGACCACCTGGATATCTCTTCCTGCACTACTCACCCGATATCTAGCGGTGGCTTTGGCGATGTATACCGAGGACGCCTCCTTGACGGTTCCCAGGTTGCAATCAAGACGGTGAGGATCCTTGTCAATTCGGACGAAAGTCAAAAGCCTTTGAAGGTGCGTTCTTCAACTGTTTCTCCTGAACGACACCCTCATTTAGAAGTAGAACGCAGCTCGCGAGTTGCATACTTGGTCGAAGTGCGACCATCCAAATGTCTTAGGACTGACTGGCTTGGTGGAGTTTCGAAACCAAGTTGGGATGGTGTCGCTCTGGATGAACAACGGTGATCTTCGTCGGTGCCTCAACCTACATCCTGAAGTTGATCGCTGTCGAATGGTACGTGCAACAAGTTTAATCGCTTACAATAAATTAATTAGCTTCAGCTTATCCTCCCCAGAGTGCCCAAATATCTCGTGGCTTAGCATATCTCCATTCCAAAAACATTGTAAGTACTCTTGAGCCGCAAATATCATCACTTTGAGCTGGCACTTGTAGATACATGGCGACCTTAAAGGAGTATGCACCTCTTTATTAAGCCCTCAAAATCTCTAACCCAGTTGATATAGCTCAACGTTCTAATCTCTGACGATGGGTCGCCAGTTCTTACCGACTTTGGAAACGCAGTGCTGCAAGATCGTACATTGCAATTCACCGCAACTACGACCAAAACTAATTTATCACCACGATGGGCGGTCAGTTGGTCTATCAAGCACTCGCTACAAAGCTGATTCTGTCCCACAAGGCCCCTGAGCTACTGATAGGGTCAAGCTCACATACCTTTGCAGCCGACGTGTATGCACTCGGAATGGTGAGCATTCGCTTTGCTTACCTGTTCATGCGTGAACTTGTTTGGCAGAACTTGCTAATTACCTGGCTTGCAGACTATCTTAGTGAGAAATAATGTTTATATGCGGCCCTCAAAACACTAATCCAGACACGCGTAGGAATCATTTACCGGAGAGGTGCCATACGCGGCCAAGTCCGATTTTGCAGTCATGTTCGCTGTCACGATGAAGAAAGAACTCCCCGAACGACCTGAGTCGGCAATCCCGTCGCGAAGCCTGAGCGGAGACACACTTTGGGAGCTCCTAACTAGTTGCTGAGAGCTCGATCCCGAAGCTCGTCCCAGTGCTAATTATGTTCGAGATGCAGTGAGCAAACCCCTCGTAAATAAACGGTCGAAGCTAACACAATTGATACGAAGATGGAGCTAATCACTGTTGACGGGCTGGAACCATACGAGGTGGGTCAGTCAACCAGCCAATTCAGTGGAAATAACCTTTTTGGCTGTAACCAACGCGAGCTCAATACCTGCTCACTTTTGGCTGAAAATACAGACATTTTAACCTCATAAATGAGATATATTCAGCTGGTGCCAACTTGTATCGTGATGCCAGTAAAACTCTAGAATCCATGCTATCTGTCGGTATCCAACCTCTATTTGCGGGTCGCACTAACGAGCGCTTTCGAGTGTTCGGCTGGAATGGCGGTCCTCTGACTTTTAAACTTGTAACATGTGAATAATATTATCGTCTCGGAAATAGAAACCGTTGAGTTACTCTGAGGCCCCCGAATTTGACTTCGCACCCGCACGGATTTCAAATGCAACGATTGGCTGATTCGTCCCAATTAGTGGGAGTCGGCAATCGTATAGGACCGTGTGGGTCGCTTACATCAGCGGTTTTGATTGAAAACACAGGCCGACCATAAATCACACGGCAAGAGTGAGGAGATTAGTATTAAATACAGCAAAAATCACGAAAAAATAGAATAGGTGTCAAGACATGTAAATCCAAAAAGAACAAAAGTATGATCATAGGGGAAAAGCAGTCAGTATCAGATCCTTCGGTAAGCTGTTCATCATCCATGGTAGGGGACTGAATCCTTCAAGGATGGCAAAGTAGACACTCTTGCACAAAAATGAAAAGCCTAAGCAACATCACATGAGTCAAACGTCTTAGCGTCTCTTGATTCCCAGATGTATGGTTGCAAATCTGTAAATGCAGCATCTTTTGGTACTTTTCCTCCTGCAGAGCAATACAATGATTCAACCAAGTCTCTGCTGGAGGCTTTTAGGCATGCTCCTACAAAAGGAACCCCAAAATTAGTGAACTGAGACCACATAATTCCTGGTGCAATACCCATGCGCCAGTAGATGTGGCTGAAAATACACATGTACAAACAGAATCTGCCCGAAGTTTGCGGTACATAACGGTCAGAATTCACTTGGCGATACAGCTGTTTATAAGTGGGCAATAATTAAATGTGCATAATATCTTCACTTGTACCCAAGGATTTGTCTTGAGGTCAAATACCCGGGGAGAAACGAGACTCAGCTCTTGGTTGCAGCTGGCTTTTTGGAGCTTTTTTGGGCTGCATTCACAGATATGATTGAATACACTTATATTGTATTTATATTACATTTTTACATCCATGGGACGGTGAGTCTTATGTACCGGCGCACTGGCTTCACTTCCGTTGTCGATTTTGGGTCACGTGCTCGATTTTGATCACATAGGCGTTGCCGAGTCCCACAATTAGGCTTGGGCACACACTAGGTTGATCACTTACAATAAAGGTACTTTTGACGTAGCCTGTTACAGGAAACCCTCCACCACTATTTCTTCTCGCCATTGTCTCGGACAGTCAGCTAGACTATCTATTCCACTTTTAATAGTTTCTGCAACTGATAAAAACCTTCCTCTTCGCCCCCGGGAGTCATCGCAAACTTGTTCTCACTCTCCAAAGAGTTCTCTGCCACTTATAATGAAAAGTGCACCCCGGCTGGCCAAGAACTATGCCAAGGGCTACTCGGAAGTCCAGGCCAAGGTTCGAGATGCGACGTCCAACGATCCCTGGGGACCATCCATGACGCAGATACGCGAGATCGCCCAGATGACCTACAACGTGTGAGCCATCTTGGGTCGTCCGAGCCTATATCTCACACCAAACGTTTATATTTTATGTAGGAATGATATCGTTGAGATCGCGGATATGCTCCACAAGCGATTGAGCAGCAGGGGGAAGGACTGGCGACATATGTTTAAGGTCCGTCGTTATCCCTCTCGACGCCGCTTCCATAGTATTAATGTGAATCTTGTGGAGTAGGCATTAACCGTAATAGAGCACTGCTTATACACCGGCTCGGAAAACATTGCGATTTACTTCAAAAACCAGCTCTTCGCCATCAAGACGCTCGAGGATTTCCAGTATGTCGACGAGGACGGCAAAGACCAAGGCACGAACGTGCGTCAGAAAGCTAAGGATATTACGAACCTTCTCACGGACGATACGCGTCGACAAGTACGGCGACACTTTCACGGGATTCAAGCACTCCCTAGGTTACCAAGCAGCCGCACGCAGCAGGAGGACGACGCGATACGTTTAGCGATTGAAGCCGGCAAGCGGAGTTTGGCGGAGGACCAACATCGGCTGGGCAAGGAGCGCGACCTGGCGAATAGAGAGCTGAACAATTGGTCTAATGGGCGATTCAAGTTGGTAATGAATACGACTGATGTGGCAGGTGGCACGCAAGGCATAACCAACATGGAGGTCGATTCGTGGGAGAAGGATAGACGAAATACGAGGGAAGACGTGCGAAATTTGCATGAAGAGCGCGAAATGGGGGGGCAGACTATACGTGAGGAAGGCCCCTGGGAGGGGGGAATGACTTGGGTAGGCTCAGACGACCCAACCTTAAGACCTCAGCTAGTAAGTTGTTCCGTAAGTGCTAAGCCACACTAATCTGTCTCATTCGTGCAATCCTTGCCTAGGCTATGAGTCACGAGATAAATCCCACAACTTACACTCATCCCGCTGATGTGAGTACTCCGAAATAAAATAGAATCCTGCTCACGTGTACGACCCCCATCGTAGAAGGTAAGCCATAACCTAAACCCAACGAACCACACAAACCCCGCTGGCTGGCGCGACTTATTCTATAGATAGTAGGCCCTAAATCAAGTGCTATGACCTATATTGGCTAACCTCGCCTATACATTCTTTGACCCAGGACGTGAGTGATAGAACCCGCATGCTCCGAGCCGCACCGACCTATCTTACCTCTGTCAATTGGTGCTATAACTCGACTGGACTCCGTCCCAGCCCACATTCGTTTCAAATACTTCAAGTATCGTGTCAGAGCCAATCAGCAGCCTTATGGTGCGTCGCCTAGCATACATTGTGAGCTACTCATGTGACTTGGTGACTAGTCCATGAGCGATATCATCACTAGTCTCAGCCGCCACGGGTGCCATAACATTACAGACCGCCTGGATATCTCTTCCTGCACCACTCATCCAATATCCAGTGGTGGTTTTGGGGACGTATACCGAGGGCGCCTCCTTGATGGCTCCCAGGTCGCAATCAAGACCATGAGAATCCTCGTCAATTCGGACGAAGTTCAAAAGCCATTGAAGGTAAACTCTTCAACTGCTTCCCCTAAATGACTCTCTCATTTGGAAGTAGAACGCAGCCCGCGAGTTACACACCTGGTCGAAGTGCGACCATCCAAATGTCTTAGGACTAACTGGTTTGGTGGAGTTTCGAAATCAAGTCGGGATGGTGTCGCTCTGGATGAACAACGGGGATCTCCGTCGGTACCTCAACCTGCATCCCGACTTAGATCGCTGTCGAATGGTACGTGCGACAAGTGCAGTTGCTTACAACAAATTAGTCTCAGCTTGTTCTCCCCAGAGTGCCCAAATATCTCGTGGCCTAGCATATCTCCATTCTAAGAACATAGTAAGTACCCTTAAACTGCAAGTATCATCACATTGAGCAAGCACTTACAGATACATGGCGACCTTAAAGGAGTATGTACCTCTCTATCAAGGACTTAAGATCTCTAACTAGATCAATGTAGCCAAATGTTCTGATCTCTGACGATGGGTCACCGGTTCTTACCGACTTTGGGAACGCAGTACTACAAGATCGCACATTGCAATTCACCGCAACTACTACTAAAGCTAGCATATCACCACGATGGGCGGTCGGTTGGTTTACGAAAACAATCGCTACAAAGCTGATTTTTTGTTCAAGGCCCCCGAGCTGCTAATGGGATCGGGCTCACATAGCTTCGCCGCCGACGTGTATGCGCTTGGGATGGTGAGCGTTTGCTTCAACTGCTCATCCCTGAACTTATTTAGCTGAACTTTCTAACCACTTGTCTCGTAGACTATATTGGTGAGAGGTAATGTGTATATGCGGTCCTCAAAACACTAATCCAGGCGCACGTAGGAATCATTTACCGGAGAGGTACCGTATGCGGAAAAATCGGATTTTGCAGTTATATACACTGTCACGATGATAAGAGAACTTCCCAAACAACCCGAGTCAACGATTCCGTCACAAAGTCTGAGCGGAAACGAACTCTGGGAACTCCTCACTAGTTGCTGGGCGTTCGAACCCGAGGCTCGCCCTGATGCCAATTATGTCCGAGAGGCTGTAAGTAAACCCGATCTAATGAAGTTGTTCAAGCTAATACAATCGATACGAAGATGGAGGGAATCACTGTCGAGGGACTGAAACTACACGGGTCAAGTTAATCAACCGGTTAATTCCGACTACGGGGTTTTTGGCAGCGTCCAGCAGTCTTCAGCCAGTTCTGAAAGAATCAAGCCATCGCTGCCTAAATACAATCAAACTCTGATCGTGGCAAATCAAATACTTGCTGAGACTCCAGTGTACACGTGGCATATGTGTCTAGATCTATCTTTGTAATCATATCTGCCCAAGCCCGGCGTTTCCGGCGATATGTGTGGGTCAAAGAAGTTCGGGTTGAAGTTGTACCCCGACACATATATCGAGTGTTAGAACAATTCTGGTTGGCGCAAGCCCTTAGACGGTCGTTTCAGTTCCAACCTCAACTACGGGGTCTTAGCTCTCACGATGTTCGATGACCCGATGCAACCGGGACGCAAGCCAATCGACATTGGGAGCCTGCCCTTACCAGGCACGCCGCGCAAGGCCATAGGCCACCTTAAGGCCCAATCAACCAACTACGAGCGAGACAGCACCTCATCCCGCTTTCGCAGCTTTTTTGGCACGTCCCGCGGGAAAGGGAAAGAGCGAGAGTGTAATCGTCTTGTTAATAATAATGACTGGACACTCTGGGATATGTCCCGCCTCATCGGTTCGTGTCTCCAGCGCGCCCCATCCTGCTATTTGCGCATGCTCAACCTACGTAGGCCTTGCTATTAGCACGAACGTTGAAGATCAGACCATTGTCACGGAGGTCTGTGATAAAGCGAACCTGTCCGAGGCGAATGCCAAGGAGGCGTGTAAAGCGCTTCGCAAAGACATCCAGTAAGTCCTGTGAATTTCCTAAATGCGTATCACTCACTTGTGCACTTTATTAGGCTCGGTCGTCCTGCGTCTCAGTTAGCAGCCGCCAGAGTACGTCAACAGACCCCTCATTTTTTACCCCACCCATTTATCAATACTATAGTTATGGGCGATCATGATGCGCAATTGTCACACCTATTTCACCGCCCAAACCACAAATCACGACTTCCTGGACAAGATCGAAGAGGTGGCCCTCAGTCCCACCACATCCCCCGCCGTGCGCGATCGGCTCGTCGATGTGATCAGCACGTCGGTGCTTCAATTCAAGGATACCAAGTCAGCTACTTATTTCATCTTATTTCCCCTCCTACCTGACTGAACAATGTGGTTGTAGACATCTGAAGTACTATTCTGCGACATGGGAGAAACTCCGCTCACGGCTGAACTTGAAGGCTCCCCTAGAGGGCATCGAGACGGACCCGGACGATCCGGTCTTAGACCTCCCGCCGTACCGACCACCGAGCCTTATTGGCATGCAGGATATAACCGACATGAAGGTCGATCCATGGGAGGATATACGAAATACGAGGGAGGAAGTACGGAATTTGCGTGAAGCGCACGGGGCGGAGCAACCACCACTCGAGGATTTTCCTCGAGAAAAGAGAATGACGCAAGAGGAAGTTAGGGAGAGGAGATGCGCACGGAAAGCTGAGGCGACATCGGGCTGGGTCGGCCAAGGGGGGGATATGAGCTGGCTGTTTGAGGAATGTGAGATCTCAAGAGACAATTGTGTGATATTGAGTCAGGCGATGGTGTTTGCGACGCCTAAGGATGCCGCGTTAGATCCTATTATTCAAGTAGGCCTCCTTCCCTATATCTCTTTATTCTAGCTAGCAAGAGAAAGGCTGATTGATTTGGCATGTAGGAACTCCGAAAAAAATGTCTGAAATCCCAGGAGATTATAACTTGTCAGATCGACTGGGCGATAGCCCAAACGGACGGGGCGTTCGCCCTCACGACGGTAGAGGAACGACTGTTGGACATGCTATGTAATGCGAGTAGGGAACTAGGCGATGTGCTCAAGATGTATGATGACTTGTATTGGATGTGGATCAGCGAGCAGGAGGAAGCAGAAGTTAGGGAGAGGAGCCGGGTTGAGTTTGGGCTGGGCCGATCGGTGAGTGCCGCCAGAGTTTTCGATTCAAAAAGTTGGCAGGTTTTAATCAGGACATTCTGACTTTCCGTTTGGTGGAGTAGCAAGTCCAAACGTACGAGGACAAGGTGCCAGCGGTCCTCCCCCGGGAAGACGGCTCCTCTCGCTCACATTCCCAAACGCCTGTATCTCCGGGCACGACCTCCGCACCCACACCGACTACCCGCCGACCTCTCCCCCAGCTCCAGCACCCATCCTGTTCTCAATCTTTGCACTCTCAGCCTCCTCTCTCTCCACGCGGCAATTCTCTCGCGGCTACTGTGTCTGTTTCACGCAGCCCGCGCCTCCCGACTACAACGACCCATCCCACCCCCTCCAAACATTCTGGGTTCCTCTCAACCAGTGCCAGCATTGAGTCAGAGGAAACAATTAACAGCCTTATGGTACGTCGTCCAGCATACATTGTGAGCTACTCACGTGACTTAGCAATGGCCAGTCTATGAATGAGGTTATAGCCAGTCTCAGTCGCCACGGATGCCAGAGCATTGCGAACCGCCTCGATATATCTTCATGCACCACTCACCCGATCTCTAGTGGTGGCTTTGGGGACGTATACCGAGGACGCCTCTTCGACGGTTCCCAGGTTGCGATCAAGACGATGAGGATCCTTGTCAATTCGGACAAAAGTCAAAAGGCTTTGAAGGTGCGTTCTTCAATTGTTTCTCCTGAACGACACCCTCATTTAGGAGTAGAACGCAGCTCGCGAGCTACACACGTGGTCGAAGTGCGACCACCCAAATGTCTTAGGACTACTGGGCTTGGTGGAATTTCGAAACCAGGTCGGGATGGTGTCACTCTGGATGAACAACGGGGATCTTCGTCGGTACCTCGAGCTGCATCCCGAAGTTGATCGCTGTCGAATGGTACGTGCGACAATTTAGGCCATTTGAGCTCGTCTCCAGCTTGTGTCCCCCTCCCCCCCAGAATGCCCAGATCTGTTGTGGCCTGGCATATCTCCACTCCGAAAACATTGTAAGCACTGCTGAGCCGCAGGTACCACTGTTTTGAACTATCATTCGCAGATACATGGTGACCTCAAAGGAGTATGCGCCTCTCTATCGAGTCTTCAAGACCTCTGACTAGATTGATACAGCTTAATGTTTTAATCTCTGACGATGGGTCACCGGTTCTTACCGACTTTGGAAACGCAGTACTACAAGATCGTACATTGCAGTTTACCGCAACTACCACCAAAGGTAGCTTATCACCACGATGGGCGGTCAGTCACTTCACTAAACACTCGCTAAAATGCTGATTGTTTTTTCACAAGGCCCCCGAGCTACTGATGGGGTCAGGCTCACATAGCTTTGCGGCTGACGTGTATGCACTTGGGATGGTGAGGATTCGCTTCACCCGCCTATATGCGAACTTTTTTGATAGAACTTGCTAATCCTTTATCCTGTAGACTATCTTGGTGAGAAGTAATGTTCATGTGCAGCCCTCAGAATGCTAACTCAGACGTGCGCAGGAGTTATTTACCGGAGAGGTCCCGTACGGGGGAAAGCCTGATTATGCGGTCATGTATACTGTCACAGTGAAGAGAGAGATCCCCAAACGACCCGAGTCAATAATTCCCTCGCAAAGCCCACATGGTGACACGCTTTGGGAACTGCTAACTAGTTGCTGGGTGTTCGAACCTGAAGCTCGCCCCGGTGCCAATTATGTCCGAGATGCAGTAAGTGAATCTGTCATAACTAGATTTTTCAAGCTAATACAATATATACAAAGATGGAGCTTATCACCGTTGAAGGACTGAAACCATACGAGACGAGTCAGTCAACCAGCTAATTCAATGGAAGCAATCATTTTGGCTATAACCAACGCAGACCCAATAAACGTTAGAACTTAGTAAATGGGATGTATTCAGTCGGTGCCAATTTGCATCTTGCTCTACTAAAACTATAGAGTTATGTTATTTTCCGGTATTCAACCCTACTAGGCTTGCTTGTAACTTGCTAGTGAGTCCAAGGTATTTTACGTTTTAATGCCTAAACCGCATATATCTTCCGCCGGCACAAAGAAAGTTACTCAACTAGCTCAATCTTACTGCTCCCGTCCATTACGCTGCACCTCACCCTGCCAAGATGGATTCGAACCCAAATCCAAGTGCTCGACAGGATATATGCGTGGTATCAGGATTCAATTACGCCTTATAAACTGCTATGAAGGTAGTCACTCACCCGCCGGTATCGCTTCGCTGGTTGTTCGAGACGCAGTCTCAGCTTTCGTTCCAAGCTTCGAGTTTTGGTCCTGGGTTCGGCATTTCTTTGCCTCGGATTCAGGTCGCTCCTGTCCCAAGCGCATTCAGCAAGCAAAACGGCGCCTACGTCCAGGCGCAATGTCTGGACCCACATTCCGGGACGTGTTCTTCGGAAAAACTTGGGCCGTTGATATGGATAAGATTAGGAGGGTGGTGGAGGGTGAGGCGACTGTTAGAAGGTGCACCTTGAGTACGAGAAGAAGAAGAGTACGAGGGTGGACGTTGGTTTAGATGGGCTGGAGGAGAAGATGCGGAGCTTTGCTATTAGTTCGTCGAGCACGAGCTCTTGACCGGAGTGTATTGGGTGCGCAAAGAGGCTAGGCATGTTCTCCAACCTCCGAGGAAAGGAATAATTGCCTCCTCAAAGCGAGAACAAAACTCGGTTTGGTTCTGTTAGAAAATGTTGTCGTCTTGTTATCATCCCAAGGTTCATTTGTGCCTTTTTCTTTTATTCATTCTCCATCCTTATGTTTTGCGCTCGGGCTTCCCCCTCGTTTGAATCTGCTTCCGAGATAGACCGCCAATTTTATATATTTGCGGATTCGTATCTACCTCTACTGCAATAATCATGCATCTGTCTTTGTCATTCTCTTAAATCCCTTTGACGGCTCTTTCTCTTCTTGCTTGTTCGATTGAATGAACGAAAGAGGAGTCGTTGACCGGTTATTGTGTATTGTTTTTGTTGGCTGTGGAATAAAAATTGCCTTTTGATTCAGACGTGTGTGAGGGGTGGCAAGGAAAGCCGGGTGGCGTTTGGTGGCCCGTGGCAATAACGGCTTAGGCGGAGCCTGAATTCGTTAATAGTCCTGTTCGATATGCGGATTCGAGTCCGTTGCGGCGTGGATTTGCGAGTCATAGTTTCGCACGTTACTTAAGTAACGTGCGAAACTATAGTAGGCCGTAGTCTCTAAACCATCCTCCTATACAGGAAGTAGGCCGTCGCCTCCTTCGCGGACTTATAATTATGTAATCAGAATAGGCGCTAGTGATGCACTGTGTAAATAATGATATGGAAATGCGAGGCTTGCATAAGGAACGTTCCTTGCCTAAACACATGAACCTCTACAAGGACTACAAAGACCCATTCACTACACCCGGCAATGACATCCCTCCTTTTGATGGATTCAGGTCGACTGATATATTTAGGCCGCCGCCGCCGCCGATGGATCTCCCGCCACATACCTCGGGTGCCGGAACAATCCCACTCGGCGCACGCCCTCCAGCGGTTGTCGCACCCGCCAACTCTAACTACAGAGTCCTATCACCTGCCGTGGTGGACAACCCGACTCAGCCTAGCGACAAGCTACTCGATACTAAGGGTCTGCACTTGCCAGCTACACCGCGCGAGCCAGCCGGCAATATGGATATCCAACCTGCTAACCATGACCGAGACAGCACCTTGTTGCGCATTCGCAATTTTTTCAGCACCTCCCGTGAACAGGAAAAGCAACGAGAGCAAGAACGCAACCCCCCAGTCGACAATAATGATAGGGCGCTATGGGACATGCCTCAGCTCATCGGTTCGTGTGTCCCACCTAACCATTGGCATGTGCTCAACTTACGCAGGTTGGACTACCAGCACAAATGTTGAAGATTGGACTGGCGTCATGGAGGTCTGTGATAGGGCCAACCTGTCCGAGGCGAATGCCAAGGAGGCGTGTAAAGCACTTCGCAAAGACATCCAGTAAGTCCTGTGAATCCCTTAAATGTGTATCACTCACTCCTGTACTTTGTTAGGTTTGGTCGTCCTGCGGCCCAATTAGCAGCCGCCAGAGTACGTCACAAGTCTCACATTCTTATCCCTACTCACTCACCAATGCTATAGCTATGGGCGATCATGATGCGTAATTGCCACACCTACTTCATTGCCCAAACCACAAATCGCAGCTTTCTAGGCAAGATCGAAGAAGTCGTCCTCAGCCCCTCCATATCCCCGGTCGTGCGTGATAGGCTTGTCGAAGTGGTCGGCATGTCCGTATTTCAACTCAAAGATACCAAGTCAACACTGTCCCTCCTCTCCCTTACCTTCTTGTCTCATCGAACGTTGTGGTTGTAGGCATTTGAAGTATTACTTCGCGACGTGGAAGAAACTTCGTTCACAGTTGAAGTTGACGACTCCCCTGGAAGGTATTAAGGTGGATCCAGACGACCCAATCCTGAACCCTGCACCGTACCGACCGCCGAGCTCCACGCGCCAATACCCTAGGCACGAGCAGAGTCCATCCGGGTCGGTAGAGGATCACTCACCCCGCCCTCAACCTCTGTTTCATCCTCAACCTCGGCTTCGTCCTCAGCTTCTGCTTAATCCTTACCCCCACCGTCCCCCCGGTCCCCCTCCACGCAACCGCTCCCCCGCACCTTACGAACCTCCCGCACCTTACGCAATTTACGCACCTCCCTCACCTTACGCACCTCCCACGCCTCCCACACGTGCCCCACGGATGATACCGAGCGTGATCAGTCAAGAGGAGGATATGCGCCGGTTGTTTGAGGAATGCGAGATCTCTAGGGGCAATTGTATGATTTTGGGAGAGAGACTAGGGTATACGACGCTTGAGAGTCTTGCATCGGACCCTGTTATTCAAGTAAGTCTCCTTCTCCTTTCATTAGTCTAGTTGGGGAAAGACTAATTGAATTCGTGTGTAGGAATTCCGACAGAAATGTGTGAGGTCCCAGGATATGATAGTTGCCCAAATCCCATGGGCGACAGCCCAAGCAGATCGCGCCCGAGGCGAACAAAGCCACTTTGCCGCGCCAGACGAGATCGCCCTGACAGTAGAGGAACAGCTGTTAGGCGCGCTACTCAATGCAAATGAAGAACTAAACGATGTGTTCACGACGTACAATCAGTTGGAGCAGATGGCGATTAATGAACGGGAAGAAGCGGAGGTTAGGGAGAGGAGTTGGGTTAAGCTGAGGTTGGACCGATCGGTGAGTGCCGCCAGACTTTCCGATTTAGAAAGCTGGCAGGTTTTGTCAGAATATGTTAACATTTGGTTTGGTGCGTTAGCAAATCCAGATGTACGACGGCGAAGGGCTAGTCTTCCCCCGGGATGACGGCTCCTCTCAACCTGCATCCCCCTCCTCCCCTCGGCACAGCATTTCTGACTTAGTTTCCCCGTTCGAGTCATATGGCGCCCACGCACTCCCTTGGGGCGGGGCGCCTCCGCCTGTCGGGCGATATTACGGTTCAAACGGGCATAAGGCCAGGGATGTTTCGCCCCAAGAACAGGACAACCCGAGTACCAATCAGGGTGAGGATATGGGTGTAGGCGGGTCGATGATGAGTGAGAAGGCGAAGGGGAAGCGGAGGGCCACCGAAGCTCAATTTGAAGAAGATGGTAAGCTATCTTGCTCATGCTCTAGGTTGTCCGAAACTAATAGCATCGCTGGGTAGATGAATGGCCAGGCTATAGTAGTTCGTTAGCGCCCGACATGAATGGGCCTAAGCCGCCAGAGGTTTTCATGTACGATGCGGCGGCTGAGGAGAAGAAACACGCGCTCACTCTGCATGGCAATTCTCTCGCACCTCCCCCACCTGCTCCACGCGGCCCGCGCTTACGCTCTCAGAACAGGACGCCTTCACCTGCCGGGCAGTATTATGGCTACGGCACGCATAAGGGCAGGGACGTTTCGTCTCGGGACCAGGACGACGATCTGAGTGCTGGTCCGGATGGAAATATAGGTATAGGTGCACTGGTGATGCCGAGCGAGGAAGCGATGGAGAAGATATCCTCTGTTAGGCCGCTCCAGCTTGTCTCCCCGACGGAAGAGAAACAGCTTTTAGAGGCGCCACGTAACGCAAATGGAGAACCGAACGATGTGGCCGAGGCGTATGGTGGTTCGGAGCGGATGGGGACCAGTGAGCAGCCTGAGTCGGTCGAAACCATGACTACTGTGGCAGGTGTCACGCAAGGTACGGCTGGTATGGAGGTCAATTCGTGGGAGAAGGATCGACAAGATACGAAGGACGAAGTGTGGAAATTGCATGAAGTGCGTGAAGCGGGACGAACTGTACATGATGAAGATCCACGAGAGAGCACGACTTGGATTCGCTCAGACGACCTGATATCGAGTCCTCAACTAGTAAGCTACCCCATAAGTATTGAGCCATACTGATCTATCCTATTCGTACAATTCCGGTCCAGGCAATGGTCAAGGTTTCGAGCCGTGGGCCGAGTCCCCATCCCCCTGATGTAAGCACTTGAAAATGAATTAAAATTCCGCTCACCTGTACCTACGACCCTTGTTGTAGAAGGTGAGCCATACTTGACTCAAACTCAATGAATCACACAAACCCCGCTTGCTGGTGCAATTTTTTGCTTAGACAGTAGGTCTTAGTTCCAGTGCTACGAGCTATATTGACTAAACTTCCTCGTGTATTCTCGATCTAGGACGTGAGTATTGCCTCCGTACTACAAATTACACCGACCGAGCTTACCTTTGTCAAATGGCCTGAGTTCACTTCAAATGTTTCAATCATCGCGCCAGATGAACCGATCAACAGTCTTATGGTATGTCGTCTAAAACACATTATGAGCTACTCGAGTGACTCGGCGGTCGCCAGTCTATGAGTGATATCATCGCCAGCCTCAGTCGCCACGGATGCCAGAGCATTACGGATCGCCTGGATATATCTTCTTGCACCACTCATCCGATATCTAGTGGTGGCTTCGGGGATGTATATCGAGGACGCCTCCTTGACGGTTCCCAGGTTGCAATCAAGACCATGAGGATCCTTGTCAATTCAGATGAAAGTCAAAAGCCTTTGAAGGTGCGTTTCTCAATTGCATCTTCTGAACGACACCCTCATTTGGAAGCAGAACGCAGCTCGCGAGTTACACACTTGGTCGAAGTGCAACCACCCAAATGTCTTAAGACTAACTGGTTTGGTGGAGTTTCGAAACCAGGTCGGGATGGTGTCACTCTGGATGAACAACGGGGATCTTCGTCGGTACCTCAATCTACATCGCGAAGCTGATCGCTGTCGAGTGGTACGTGCGACAAGCTTGGTTGCTTAAAATAAAATAATCTCCAGCTTGTGCCTCCCAGAGTGCTCAGATATCTCGCGGCCTAGCATATCTCCACTCCAAAAACATTGTAAGTGCTCACAAACTGCAAGTATCACCACTTTGAGCTAGCACTTGCAGATACACGGCGACCTTAAAGGGGTATGTACCACTCTGCCAAGTACTTGATATCTCTAACTCGATTGTTATAGCCTAATGTTCTAGTCTCTGACGATGGGTCACCGGTTCTTACCGACTTTGGGAACGCAGTGCTGCAAGATCGTACATTGCAGTTTACCGCGACTACCACCAAAGCTAGCTTATCACCGCGGTGGGCGGTCAGTTGGTCCACCAAAACGTTCGCTATAAAGCTGATTGTTTTTTCACAAGGCTCCCGAGCTACTGATGGGATCGGGCTCACATAGCTTTGCCGCCGACGTGTATGCGCTTGGGATGGTGAGTGTTCGCTTCACCTGTTCATGGGTGAACTCGTGTGACAGAACTTGCTAATTGCTTGCCTTGTAGACTATCCTAGTGAGAAGGAATGTCCATGCGCAGTCCTCAAAATACTAATCCAGACGCGCGTAGGAATCATTTACTGGAGAGGTGCCGTATGCGAAAAAGTCTGATTTTGCAGTTATGTATACTGTCACGACGAAGAGAGAACTTCCTAAGCGACCCGAGTCGACAATCCCATCGCAAAGCCCACATGGAGACACACTTTGGGAACTTCTAACTAGTTGCTGGGCGTTCGAGGCTGAGGCTCGCCCCAGTGCTAATTATGTCCGGGACGCAGTGAGCAAATCCCCCGCAAACAAGATGTTCAAGCTAATACAATTCATACGAAGATGGAGCTAATCACTGTTGAGAGTCTGAAACCATACGAGACGGGTCAGTTAACTGGTTAATCAGCGGAAACATTGTTTTCAGCTATAAGCAACGCAGACCCAATGTCCGCTCGCTTTGGCCGAAAGCATCAGCATTGTAACCTAATGAATGAGATGTATTCAGCTGATACCAACTTGCATCATGCTGCTACCAAAACTACAGAATTCATGTAATCTTCCGGTGCTAAATCCCATCAACATTATTTGCAATCATTATCTTCACTTTAGGGAATGTTTGCGGAAATCCCACTACCGCGAGCAGCTCCTTTCTTGCATACACATTACTATTTTAGCACAGGACCATGACCACTTTAACTAGCACGTATTATTAAAAAAATCGATGCTACCACAATTGATGTTAAGCGTCTTGAGCAAGCCGTGTAGCTGCGAGCACCAGCTTCAGCTCGTGAGATCAGGCGAAAAATATGAACAAGCGCCGTCGTGTAGGCTTAGTCTCGGCATCACTGTATAATATAGAAAGACCTACTGAGTCGAGGTTTCATCTAGGGATGCTGAACCAAAAATATTTAGCGCGGCTGACCGCCGATGTCGACAGCCCCCGTGAAGAAAGGTTAGAACCATGTTCATTCGGAGGGTAGACGGTGAGCTCGGTCTTCTCGCGCAGCCTTCCATCGTGAGTCATGCGGGGAATCTGCTGGTTATATAAGTTACTTCCGAGAGGCGGCTGTGAGACTCGAGAGATTGCGGATTATATGCGTTATGCGGAAGGCTTAGACGAGACGAAAAGGTCTTAGGGGAAACATTCAAAAGTTACATACATTCCCTACAGGAATCCATCGCATTTAAAAACTCGTTGTAATCGGGGGTTCATCGCTTACACATGCCTGAAATGTTCAAAAATGGAAGGATATTAGGTGGGGCTTGGTTGAACGTCGAATCATTCAACAGCCTATGTTTAGTGACCCACTCTTGGATGTCAAGGCGCTGAAATTCCGCCACGGTACGTCTTCACAGTCCGAGAACCATCGAGGGGCACATGCTTATGATCGTGGATGGGTTATATCCCGTCGACTCGGATGCCAAGCCTTCGGAGCTAGCTGTTCGGGATTGCACCGACACATACGATGTAGGTCAAGGTTAAGGATGATAGGTAAACTGGCAAGAAACCTATCATATTACACGAGATTAAACAGAAGCTACAAACATTTGCTATCATTAGAGCTAACAACATAGGCTTGGCCGTAGAACTTCGGAATAGATAAGGCTGTACTGAGGCGAGCTTACAACAGCAACTGATGTCAAAATGGATGGCATGGGCAGCTGTTGGACAAGGTAGGGGCATCTACAGTGGGAACACGAACGGTCAGCTCGGCCACCGTATGCATATGCTCGCGAATGCTTCTATCACTATCCTTGAAGGAATTCCACAAGGTTGGCAGCCCGCGTTTAGGTGGGCTTTGTACAGCCTGTGAAATTAATACTGCATGAGTTCGCCGCAGGCTCCCTGCCGAATGTCCCCCCCCCATGAAATTATCGAATGTGGCACATACCCTCTTGAGTGGTGTTTCAGTTGTGCTAATTACAGACGCCAAGAGATCAAAGTTCTATCACAGCGCGTCGTATAAATCTTGCATAAGCCTGTAAAGAACTTGGGGGGCCACATGCAAGATGCAACGTGAGTACATGTGCTTGATCTCATGTCAGTTGCGCTCTAAACGCTCAGAAGTGTGGCCGGTCAGATAAAGGGTGTTATCGACCGGCCTGGCGCGAGAGCGTGTATAAAAAGGGGATGGGATGGCGTTAGTCGCCCCATCTCACTCTTGCTTGAACTTTCAGTTGATCCGCAGGTAAATGGTTTCTTAAGTTTCTTTTGCGACTAGAGCCTAATAAGTGATTGAATTTAAAGACCTACGTGCCACTCGCTATCTCTTTAAACTTCATACATCCCACCCGAACCCATCTAAAGTAAGTACGCATCCATGGTTGTCGAATTTTACTTACGCATTTATCGTTGCAGTCACCATGAAGTTCCAACTTACTAGCATCATCCTCGCCGTCACCATCTTTCTTGGTGCCGCTGTAGCTAGCCCCATCCCTGAGCCATGTGGGTGCTGCGGAAGTAGGTCTGTCGGCGAGCCGAGCGAAGATTGCACTGCTTGAGGGATTCGTGCTCTTTAATTGACGATGTAACCTTTGCATGTCGCAATAACACATGTGTCTTTGCTGAGTTGCTCAATGTCAAGCGTTCCCTGTCTTATTGGTGGTGCCCGCATATTTGAGCGATATCTTGAAGTAACCAGCAGCTCCGCGAACTGTTCGTAGTGATTTACATCGGCGCCAAATCGCCTAGTCATGGCAAAGACCATTTCCCAGCGGCTCCGCTCGTCAGTCTAAGAAGTGGGTTTTCACCTACAATAATAGAGCGACACTGAGAGCCAGTTCGATGAAGACCAGCAGACCACGTAGAGAAACGTGTTAACAGTTAGTTGTACGCAAGGTGAGACATCCTCAATGCCAGTAGCAAGTGGACTAATAAAGATGGCGGAGAAGGTACGGCAAGACTTTGAAAGAGTGAGGGGAAACGGTCGACAAACGAGGAACTTGCTTGCTTGGGTAACTCAACAAACCACTGTATTTAGGCGGGGTTACTCAATGATTATTGACGTAAACAGTAGCTGCGGGTCGACATCGCATCAGCGACGACTGGCAACGCATATACCCAGGATTTGACTAATTGACGCAGCGCCTGTAAGCTCTGTATCCCGGTCTTGAGCGTCCGGCCTGCGACCTTATAAAAGCTCAAACGCTCGTAGATTTATTGTCAAAGCCGTGCATTGATGACAATAACACGCAGCGTTCAACTACAGTCCGGGCGATACGCACGGTTACACCATCGTTGTCCTGGGTATCTCATCCTGCTCTTCCTGACCCAGCCTTTTCCGCGTCCGGACTACTTCCCTATCCCAATCGGTCCGATACACAACGAATATTGAGATCATCGCAGCAGAGAATAAAGCAGCCGCGAGGCCGATCCAAAGACCTCGTAAGCCTTGTCCGCCCCAGAATGCTAGCCATATTCCGAGTGGAATACCTAAATATACAACGTTACAAATTCAGTTTTATTGTGATTTAAGAGGAAAGTGGTCGAGTAATAAGAGGGGAGCTTACCGACAACGTAGTAAGAGCATAGATTTACGATTGCACCCAGGCCGAGCATGCCCCGAGCACGGAGCACCCCACCTGAGACTGTTGATGTGCCATCGAAAATCTAGAGTATTGTTGATTAGTGAGAAACTTGTTTGAATTCGATGTGAACAGGTAGACAATGCACCTGGAAGAGAGCGACGAGGGGTAGCACAGCTGCCACCATCCCTACTACATCCTCATCGTTATTAAACAAGCGGCCCCAGTCCTTTCGGTAGATCATGAATATCGAGCTATCAATGGATGAGAAGGTCTAGAAAATAGTAGGAACCACAAAAAGCACATACCTCATAATCAGCGCAGTGATGAGTGACATCCCGATCGAAGTCTCAGCTGCTAGCTTGGCTCGTTGCGCTTGTCCCGAACCAAGCATATTTCCTACTCGCACTGATGTGGCAAGACCGAGCGAGAATGGCGTTTGGAAAGCAAGGGTCGCAGAAACGGCTAACACGCTCTGCGCTGCGAGTACGGTGGATCCGAGCCTATTAGGTTTTGTGTTGGAATATTATAATTCAGGACGTGAATTCGAGCTTACTGTGAGGAAGCAAAGACAATAATCTCCCAAGACCACCACTCGCTTGCAGTTTGCCCGACACCCGAAAGCCCAAGCCTGAAGAGTTTGCCGAGCTCTTGCAGGCAGAGACTATTGATAGGGTGCCAGGCAGCCTGGGGGCCGAAGAACCGTGCGTAGAGGACGGAAATGATTGCCATGAGGTTGAACGAGATACTGCTTGCGATGGGAGCGCCGATGTAACTATATAAACGTTATTGGTAAAACTGAGGACACTTTGAGATGTAGATGAGTGTAGTCACCCAAGATTCACGGGTGCTGGTCCCCAGACAAGGAGCCAGCAGAGGGACGCATTCAAGGGCGCTATGAATAGCATAATCATAGTGGGGATGTGCATGAGCCCTTGCGCTTGAAAATATCGACTATATGAAGTGGGTATTAGTATTAGGTCGAATGGAATGGGTTCAATGAATATGGACCAACCGTGTGATAATACTTATGGCTTCTCCTGGGAGACCCAGAGCAAACCATCGCAAATAAATCCCTGCCATGTGCGCGATCGCCGGTTCTTGCTTCAATCGTAATAGGATCCATTCGGCATTTAGCCATAGGGTTATAATTGGCTATATAAAACTTAATAGGTCGAACCGATTATTACTGGCGTGGGAGTCACTTACGATTAGAATCGCAGACATTAATACCACCATGCGCTGCGTCCAAAGACCAACATGCTCGGGCCTGTCACTTGCCCAAGCCTGAGGAAGAAGAGAGTCGAGGGCGCAAGTGAACCCGTGAATGACGCTCAGACCAGTAACAGATGCCGTCATAGAGCCCAAAGTAGCAGCAGCGAGTGCGTCGGTGGAGATATGTCCGATAGTTACTACAGAGGCGACCATCAGGGAATATTCAAGTACTTGTGTTCTGCATTGCATGAAGACATCGTCAGAGATATAGCGTTATATTTGGGTTGTAGAAGCATACCCAAATACTGGGGCTGCGAAACGCAACATAAACTACTTGGGCGCTGGTCGTCAGACAGACGTTAAGAGCGTGTTGGAGAGAGCATACCCAAGCCTCCTCCTTGATATCCGAAAGTGTGTGTGTTCGTGCATTTTTATTGTCGGCAGGCTTTGATTGAAGTAACGGGGTAGACTCGGAGACTACTGTCTGGGAAAAAGAGCTAGGGGTGGCTGAACGGTCAAGTTCATGATGTGCAGTGGTGGCGTCATGATCCTCTCGGGACGGCGGTCTCGACGAGTCGTCATTTGTCGTCATTAGATGTACAAGACACAAAGAAAGAAAAATCCAAATCCAAGAAAAGACCAGCCCGAGACAGAGACTAGGAAGCCGTCAAAGCTTGGGAGAAATCTGGCTGATGGCGAACCCCAAGCTTTGTAATAACCAATTACGCCAGTGACTTGGTCTCACGTGACGATCACTAGCTGGCCTGCCCTAAACATTATCCAAAACGCGCTTCCCACTTCGATCCAAATCCAAAACTCTAATATTCAAGTATGATGTACGCAAAAGAAAAACCAGAGGCCACTGACCTTGGTGAGCTTATCTTAACATAAATGCAATTTATTAGGCTGATTTGTTTGGTGTAGACAGTGCTGTGACCTCTGGCTTTTGTTCGTTCGTAGCGGGTTTGCCTGCGGTGAGCGTATTTCCTTGTGTTGTGTGGCGCTAGCTTAATTTTATCCAAAGAAACCGGATGATACCATAAGACTGTTTGAACGACAGGTATGTTAATTGCCTTCGCTACCTTTTACATCTAATAACTTTATATAGGATTATTACAGCGCGCATGGTGCTGACGCGACGTTCGTGGCCACTCACGTATACCACACACTCTCCGTAATTAAACAACTTGGCAAAGGAAAAGACTCTCTACCTTCTGTCACTCTCTCTTCTACGGTCGCCAAAATTTTCTTGCGCGAAGCCCTTACGACGCGCCAACTTCGAATCGAAATCTGGGCACCCGAAAGCGGCAAAGGCAAATCTGCCGCCGGCACTCGTTGGGAACTCGCTCGTCGGGCGTCGCCAGGAAACTTGCAAGATGTTGAGGATTTGCTTTTCTCCAACACGGATCTGGAGAGTGCCCCGATCGTCATGGCGGTTCGGCTTACCAAGCGTGAGGGTGGCAAGACCATTGGAGTCGCGTATGCAGACGCGTCTGCGAGGGAGATCGGCGTTTCTGAGTTCCCTGACAATGATTTGTTGTCTAACTTTGAAGTGAGTCCGCGTTCCAGTAATAGCCAAGAGACCCACGTTGACCGGATTGCTCTATATACAGGCGCTTCTCATTCAACTTGACGTCAAGGAATGCGTCATGCAAGATGACACTAAAAGGACGGACATCGACTTGAATAAGTTGCGGGAAGTGATAGAGAGGTGTAACGTCGTCCTGACTGAACGGAAATCAGGTCAGTCCTTTTATCATGCCATGTTTCAAATGCTCACGTCTCTTTAGGCGACTTCAATGCAAAGAACATCGAACAAGACCTTGGCAGACTGCTCAAAGGAGATCTCGCAACAACGGCACTGCGTAAGTCTTGGCCATTCTTCCGCTAAAAGCGTGTCATAAAAGTACGCCACGACTGACGCCTATTGTTCTCTAGCGCAATATGACCTTAAATCGGCCATGTCTGCAGCGTCAGCGTTGATAGCCTATCTTTCCCTCACCTCTGACCCCAGCAATGCTCACCAATACACCCTTCGCACGCATGACCTCGAACAATTTATGCGACTCGACGCTAGTGCCGTCCGGGCCTTGAACCTCATGCCAGCGCCGGGCTTGGGTGGAGCCGGGCCACTGACTGGAGGTCGCCAGCCGGCGAATACGAGCTTGCTAGGCTTGCTGAACCGATGCAAGACTGGGCAGGGCGCAAGGCTATTAGCACAGTGGCTGAAGCAACCTCTCGTGAACTTGCACGCCATCGGTATGCGAAGCTTACCTAATTCTACTCTCCTTTTGCATTTTCTCACTAATCGCAATTAGAAACGAGACAGAGTTTGGTGGAAGCGTTCGTGAACGACGGCGATGCGCGTGGAACGTTGCAGGATGACTATTTGCGGGCGATGCCTGACTTTCACCGAATCGGCAAGCGGTTCCAGAAAGGTGGTGCTACCTTGGAGGACGTAGTTCGTGTCTACCAAGCTGCACTCAAGGTGAATAAGATTGTTCCCTCAATGAAAGACGTACTTACGTGCGAGTTTAGATTCCTGGCCTCATCATGACTCTACAAGCAGTAGGCAGCGAGGATGAAGTCCACCAAGCACTTATCAAAACGCAATACCTTGATGAGTTGGAGGTATGGGAACAGTTGCTCCACGAACCCCTGGTTACTGAAGATAATCTAGGAATACTCCTCGAGTCTGAGCAAGTACACAGACATGGTCGAACAAACGATCGACCTCAAGGAACTCGACCGACACAACTACGTCATTAAGCCCGACTACGACCAGTCTCTGAAGCGCTTGTCCTTGAAGCTATCGGAGGTCCGAGACGGTTTGGACGAAGAACATCAAGAAGTTGGTCGGGATCTGGGACTTGAACTCGACAAGAAGCTGCATTTGGAGAATAACCAGTCGCATGGGTATTGCTTTAGGCTGAGCAAAACGGTGGGTTCGATCACCTCTGTTGCCCCGGGCTCCGCTGAACATAGGATTAGGATGCGAAAGCTATCCATAACAAGCGGCAGTACAACGAGATTTCGACCCAAAAGGCTGGAACATTGTTCACGACGTCCAAGCTCAGGAAGCTAGCAAACGAGTACGGGTCGCTTTCCGACCAGTACTCCCGAGCTCAGAGTGGCTTGGTGAAGGAAGTTGTTGGGATCGCTGGTAAGTAGGACAGGGGGTGGATACTGATGTTGTGATACTGATATATGGTTTCAGCCACGTACATCTCAGTGTTGGAGAACCTGGATATAATAATCGCACACTTAGATGTGATCGTTAGGTACGAATACGTCATACACGCATTCATTCACAGTTCAGTCATTGAATCGTCTGGTATCGCCTTTGTTAGTTTC
>JANWGL010001339.1:0-10436 GCA_025200755.1 Ceratobasidium sp. C01
CTAAATACACTATATAGTGATATATTGCCCTATATAGACAGGACCGCCCTAGAATCTCTAGAATTTCTAGATAGACTAGATAGCCATATATAGGACTATCTAGATTTCACCTGATTTCCAGATGAACAACACAAAAAATAAATCTTAGCGCGACTTACTGGCTCAGATGTAAGTACAACTGCGTCAAGCTCGCCATCACCTGCGCCATACCCGAGAGGAACATAAATCGGCAGTGTCGAGGGAGCAAGAAGTGATTGACCAAGATAGCGCCGACGATACCAATCATGATTTGGAACCCATGGAACGAGGCGAGGTCTATTTCGCGGCAAAGGTGAGTTGATGATTAGATTATGTTTTTGATAGGAAGAACAATACAGTATGGCTTACCAATGACGGAAGGATAAGTAAGGTGAAGGTATTCCGCGAAAACGATAGGAGACCTAAATACAGAGAAAATAAATCAGATTACATTTAGCAATTCCTCAGGTTGCTTACGCTGCGACGCAACACCGGGCGTAGACGAACGGACGAGCCAAGTGAGAAGAATCTCTCCAGCCTAAAGCCAAAACAAATCAGTTTCACGGACCGAAGCTGCTAACGTAGGTAGTACTTACCGTGACCATAGTGACTAAGCCATATGGATTCGACCTGCATATAGCCCAAGTCTACACGAACAATATCAATAAAGGAATCCCATTCTTGGCGAAGTAGTCACTTCCGACAAACGCAAAGATCGCGCCAATGCACGTCCCGCACTATATCCGCCACATTAGCCACCCGAAAGGTAGGGTGAAAAATATCATAAACACTCACAATCCGCATCATCCCAACGCGCCAAGTCAACGCAGTATTCGGCTCCAAAACTTACATGAACGAAATAATAACCCAGACTCCATGCGTATACATAAAATGCGACCACCCTACCATTCAAACTCATCAGTATCACATCCTAACTCGCTCTGTAGTTCGGTACTCACCAGCTGACCCAAGTGGTAAGAAGCTCGGAACACCGAATAAAGTGGCTCCTGCGTTCTTCAAGGCGTGACGAGCGTGTTTCGAGTGTTGGATCTTCCACACGAGTTTTGAGAGTTTTACTCGGAACTGGAGGACTCCTGCTTTGTTCCATGTTTTTCGCAAGACTTCTTGCGGGAACTCGAATATGTTCGCCAACCCACGCGATCAACTGTCGAGTGATCCGTATATGCCACAACGACTCGAGCCATTTCCTGAATTTCTTGTGAAACGACGCTTGACTCTCCATTTGAACGACAGGAGACAACAATAGCGCAGTATCTCGACGTTGAAAAAGACCTTGGCGGGCTTCTTGTGCTGAGAGACCAGTGCCTTGGACACTGCAGCCTAGGTTACATCACGAAATCGGTGGCAGGACGGAGGCACCTTACAAGTATGCTATTATTTATAAACATGATTGGGAGTTGTATGCGCATGTAATTTCAACGCGACCTGTTGACCAGACACCTGACTGGGAGGTCAATGTCAGGTCCTGTCAAACAACCGCCCAGCTACTTAAGTATTGTACATGCGTGAATCAGCAGGACAAATGAAAGGAATCCTTGTAGTCTCCTTGTAAATACACTCCGAGCCTGTTACTTTCCACTCCAGCATTCAAAAATTATATCAAATACAACACTGAGCGACGCGTCAGCCATGACTCAAAATTTCGTACCTCCTAAAACCTTCGAGGACATTCTGCGGTTTATTGGAAATGCAGTACGGGTGATGCGTAAGCCACTAAATAGTCCTTGCGGCGGGTATAAGTACAGTACACAGTGACAGTAGGGCTAATATTCAACTCCTCTTCCACCCCTCGCTTTGCGCTTGTCTCAGCTTCTAGGCTGGGGGCCCCAATGGCAGTTCACATGTGGCACATGTAGATGCCACCTGACCGCTGAGGGTTTTCATCACCTTTAAGTAAGTTCGCCACAATTACCATAAGGCACTGAGCCTCGCACTCTGACGTTTGCAATAGTATTTGTGTCTGACATACTCGGTGCGCCATAGGTGATATGCTTGCGTGCAAGCGAGGTCAACTCCTCATATATATGCGCATCACAAAGAGTATCATATTAACACATCAGATCTTAGAACCCAAGTGTATTTGCTTAAGCTCATCTGGGCGTTTGAGTAAGTACTAACTAGAGAGATATCAAGTGTATTAAATATAGCTTTTGTATACTGTGTTATCCAACGCGCATAATAAACTGTTCTTTGCTCTGTCAAAAGTTGTGGCGGTTATTGGGTGAAGCAACTATTTAGCATATTGAGATACCATTATGAATACCACTTCTTACTTTGAGCCAGCTAATTCTCAAAACGCTTTTATAGGTATTATAAGCGATTACAAGATGTGATAATTAACCTCACATCCTGACCTGAGATGCCAGACTGGCGTAGAGGGCCGATCTTTGAAATTGAGCTACGCCTGACTGATTCGGACAGTGGCTGGCAAGTCCTGTTAATTGGTGGAGCAGCCAGGTTAGGCTTCCAAGTCCTGGGGGGCATTCTCAGTGCTCAGCAGGTCATTTCATCCTGGTACCGATTTCGTGATGTATTGGGCTCCTCGTTGTTCCCTGGGTCAACATCTGGATCTTCGTTAGTTTGTTCGACGACGAGAGCGCGAGGAGACATGCCGAGCCTCAAGAGGGGCGGAGGAAGGGGGTTCGGGTGCGGTTTGTCATGTGGAGTTTGATGACGGCAATGATCAATGTTAAGGCGCGAGTGATTTCAGAGGAAGTCTAGAAATAAGTCATAAGTATCCGTATTGGGTGTCGTTGGGAGCCAAGCTTACATGGAGTAGAGACGTCGCATACAAGCTCTTTCGGAAGAGCTGGTGATGATGCGTCGAGGTACTTGGTCGATACCCGCAGCATAGGAGCTAGTGGCAGGCGTATTGTACCCCGTACGAGGCGACATATGCAACATGTGCGCATGATTCATGCTATCCACCACCGAGTTCAGCTGAGCCTGGAGCGACGCACGCGTATCTATCAGTTTATCCCGCTCCTCATGGGCCTCGAGCAATATCTGCTTCTCTCGTGCTTGGCCCTTTCTCGGTACCGGCGTGGTATGCCCCTTTCCTGGTTTCTGCTCCTCCAATGGGAGAGTCGTCTCGTGTGCGAGGCCGGATACTTTTATCTCATAGCATAGCCCTATCTATATGCAACATCCTTCTCCTTTATCGCCAGAAGTGGGTCCCCAGGCTCAGTCTGAACGTGCACGCCAGCTCACACAATACCCCAAACGAGCTCTTCCAGCACCCTTCCGAGGGCGTTTGATCTCCGAGACGGGCACGCGACCAATACGCAGTCCAAGGCAGAATAGACATATGATGTATGCAATGCCGGCAAAGCGTCCAAGCAAGACCCCTAGAGTGCTTCGAGCGTCGGAGCAGGTGCGCGTGGTTTCGGCGGACAGCCGTCGGTCATCGTCAGAGTGGAAGAAGGCGGCGTTGTGGCCGAGGCCTAAAAAGGGTCGATGTTGTGCGTAGTAGTAAGGCGAACTACTTAGATCTTCGAGCAAGCTAAGAGCATTGATTGTATCCTTGGCATATCCTCCAGTGGGAACAAAGATTCGAGCAACGAGAGCAACAAAGAGACTAGATCCACCAGCGGTGACGCAAACAAATAGCAACTGGTTAAAGCCGGTGTACTTCCACTGAGATATGGCAAGCGATAATTTTGACATAGAAGGATCAATTTAAGTCTCATTCTATCACCACCACGTTAGGGTGAACGCACCTTGGATGAGTCAGGGGCGCTCGTCAAGAGAAAGGCACTCACAAGCCCTGACGCGCGGGAGGCGAACGTTAAACGTAGCAGACTACTGCGCGCCAAGGGAGCTACATTCGCCTCGATTCAGAAAGAAATGCACGACGACAGCGGAGACAATAGGTTGGTGTGTTGGCCAATGAACGTGTCGTCGTGTTTTCGCGCTGGTGTGCATACAGGTCGTCGGGTCGGCGTATGGTAGTGTCTGAGCTCTAGAGGATCGGATGATTGGCGAGCCAATGCGTGGGTGCGTCGATAGGCCGATGTGCTAGCGCATTTGCGGGTCGGTGTGTTGGTGCATCGACGTGGTAGCGTGTTGAATGAGTGGGGTATGGGCAGTAGATTCCAGGAGCAGACCCGGTGCGCAAGATAGATATGAGACCATAGATTCAAGCGAGGTCGCATGGGCGGAGTCGATTGTGGGGGAGTCGAGGGCACGTGAGCTGAAGGAAGGCACGTGGATATGTTGGTCAGCGTGAATGCGTCGGTTTGTCTTTGCACCTCCCCTCGCATCCCGTCCTCATATTCAATTTCGGCTTCGTCTCTCACACCTTATTTGCTGACTTCGCCTCTCACCATCCTGGTCATAAGCTTCTCCCGCTGCCCCCGACCCTCATCCGATCCTCCTGCTACCTATGCATACTAGGATCACCACCGAATCTAACTCCATTGACGATTAGTCCCGGAGCTAAACGCACACTCCTTGCGTTCAACTACAAGGTCTCATATCTTTGACAAGTTACGACCAGATTCGGATTCTCTCTCGGATTACCTGCCTCTCGAATTGCGTCTCATCTCGAAATTTCCCTCCGAACCTTATACATCAATACGACAAGACCGCAACGACCAGTCACCGTCAAGGGGCCAGAACCAATAACATGACTAGCCGCCTGGTCGGAAATGGTACACCAATGCCGCCCATGGCCTCCGCGAGAGTAATAATAAACTTGCCAATTGGACACAACAGCGCTCAGGCGGGGAGGAACCACTGTGACACGATTGGCCCTGGCGGAGGCGAGTTTCTCTGTTCATGTCATCTCTGGGTGCGCGTGCGCGGCTTTTGTGCTGGATTACTTTTATGATCTGCTCTATTTATCGGGTTTGGGCGAGTTAGGCATAAGACATGGTTGTAGCTCGTGTTTGTATCGCTAGTCCTTCGTCTATCTTCTCGTCCCCCTACCCTTTGATATCAAATTCATACCCCACCGTTGTTTGTTTTGCGCATCCTGGATTACTTGTAGTACCGCCTTCTCGATATTGAATGAATCCGTTGGCTGGCATCCTTGTTGTTTACTGTAAGGGCGCTTACTTGTTAACGTTCGCACAAAATCTCCAGGTAGACAGTCATGCTAATTGGATGAATTCGGTCTCTTGGTGATGCTCACACAAGAATCGGGAACAATGCAACAGCAAGGCACACGGTTGCGTCTCTATGGAGTCGAGCTCATCGAATAAGTCTCTAGATGTGTATTAAAATATGTGTGGGGTGACTAAAACAAAAAGTATAATTGAAGGCATTCGGATCATAATTAATTAGCCATTTTAACCAAGGACTATGGCAGTGACGCCGTGTAGTACGCGGCGGGAATAAACGGACAAACAGAGCACGGTAGAATTCAGTTTCAACATTACAATACACATGTGCGCAGCGCCGACTCTAGATTTCAGCAGACGTGTGGGCCTAGCTTTGTCCTCCCGTGCGACACCTATTCTGATGCTGTTTGCGGCTCGCATCCGACCCGAATCCTTTCGAGCAGGTCGTGCACACATATGCTAAGTCACAGCGAAGTGAGTATTGCGTCTATGGCATTCGACAGTACCTACTGACGTTTGACCCCAAAATGGGCATAAAGGTGGTCCTACACCCAGCCGCGTGTCAGCACACACCTAAGCTGATCACTACCTAAGGATTTTACCTTGAAGCGGTACGGCTTGGGATGGACTCTATCGCACACGGGACATGCCATGCCGTTCAGGGTAGAACCGGTGCTGGATAGCCTCCGGTTCACCAAGTAGAGCGCATACAATAAGTCAATCTGCTCTTTTATGGACGCGGCGCCATTGCTGTAGCCCGAGTCGACGGCTGAGCTAGAGCCGACGGTTGAAACGGAGGCTTTTGGTAATGGTAAATAACATAGCCTAATAAATTGTGGGGGCATTTAATTGCACTAACATTGAGCTGCCCAAGCTTCCTCCCAGCTTGCGTAAACTGGCACCTGATTCCACGAGAGTCCAACGATGAGAGACCAAATGTTTCCGGCTGAATCTGATCGATACAACGTGCTGTCAAGCCAAAAGAACCAGAACAGCCCATAAAACGTCAGGCCCGTATTGACAAGGCTAGGGGGTAGCCCCCAATCCTGGCGATACACTCGGCGCTCGTCGTCGGAAAGGAGAATTCCCCCTGAGCCAGTAAAGTATCCTATGAAATGCGGGGGCAAAATGAGCTAGTATTCTTGGGGGTTGGTGGGCGCTTACTGTAGGGCATGCTTGGTCTGGTAAATAATGGGCGGAGAGGGGATGAAGCGGAGGACGCAGTCTATCCAGGGATTTTTATACATCGTCCTGTGAGCGCATCTCGCGCATTATGAGCAATTCGCTGCGCCGTATGACAGCCTCGTCAGTTATCTAGAGAACAACAATTGTACTCAAACTATATCAATACGTGCCATCCTCGGAGTGTTATACCTGAATTATCTCATAGTAGGTTTTCGATTATTGCCACTTAGATTCGAAAGACCTAGGCGCGTTGCTTGGGCGGACCTTGGGGCGGGGCCGTTGGAGTTGGACGATCAATACTGAGTCGGGCCGCAGCCCGGCGCTTAAACTAGTGCCTTCTTAGTCGCCCCTACTTCGGCGTTCATCGATCACTCGCTCCTAGCCTCGACCACCATCGCTCGTTCCCACCCTCCAAAGCTAGTAATAGCCTTCGGGCTTCTCACGGCACAGGTCCTGTTCTTATTGAAGCGACGAGACAAGGTTCCAGCACTCTAGCGTATCGGATCTGCCTTAGTGAAAGATCCCTTGATTCAATTATCAGCATTCTTCGACTGAAACCCCTGAACAGTTTGGCTCTTTGAAGCTCAACCGTTTCATTGACCAGAGCTCGAAATTTTGTGGATTAATTTTTCAGTTGGGGGTCGGTGCCATTCGACGCGCCTCGGTCTTGCGAACCCGATGGTGCTTAAACCATACCAGTAAGTGCCGTCTCCGGAGTCCGCATACCCGGGTGGTCCGGGTTTTCGGTACTTTCCGGCCTGAAAATTAGAATAAGTGAGATCTGTGCAACAGTGTGTAGTCTAGGACCTCCAGTGGCCGTAAAATGAAGAAGAAGAAAAACTATACCAGCCCTAAGCTTAAGGACAATTTAGCTCAAAAAACCAGTAGGGTGGTTTGGGAAAGCTCCAACCCAAAAATTAAGATTACGGTACAGTGTCCGATCTTAGGATAATTTTAAGAAAAACCAGACACTCTCTTAAATGTTGGGACGTTCATCCTAGCTTTCAGGCTGTCCGGCTCATCCGGAGCGGAGAGATGTGCTTGAATTATCTTACGACTATTTCTCAGTCATCTCCATTTGTGGGTACAACAGGTACCCCCAGTTTAGATGTGGATGATCGCAAACGCCAAGTCGATTACAGTGCTCTAACATACAGACAACAGAACAAGCAGCAAAACAGACAAGAAAACATACACAAAGCAAGAGCATAGCCATACAACATGTACCCAATTACACCAAAAAAATCTTCTAGATCAACCCTACAACAAAAAAAATTAGGACTAAAAAAGAAGAAAGCGGGGGCGAAACAACAGAGAGAAAACACCCGAAAGATCAAACCAGCTCATCTAAATCATCCTATTCCAACCGACGCATAGACACCCTTGGACTTTGGAACGCAGGCGTCTCCGCCTCACTCTGCCTCTGCGCAAACGACCTCGCGAGATCACAGCTCTCGAGCCACGCATCCGTCCCAAATAGTTCTCGAGTCACTAGAATCAAGTTGTCGAGCGCGTCAACCATTTCTTCTAGTACCTCGTTTTCGGCGACTGCGTATGCTATATCCGTGGCCCGAGGTGCGTCCTGGAGTGATTCCATCACTTCGCGTGATAGTGCCTCGAATGCTTTTCGGGGAGACGGGAGCATTTGGGGAAGTGGCCTGCGGGATCTGAAGGCGTGTTCGCACGCAAATAACACTATGCATATACAAGAAATCTAGAGCGCGCCGCGTTTATTAGCACAATCCCAATCGTCCATAGGGTGAACACTTACCGTATGCTGACGATGCTGCAAAACCTGCAATATCGCCTCCCGTTGCGGAACGTTCTCCCGAATCCTCCGCAACCCAGACATGAGATCCGCAATCCGCTGAACCGTCTCCGTACTCTCCCGGTACAGTCGCGTAGGTTTCTATTTATGGATCGTATCAGTGCGGGCCGAGAATGACTCGTACTATACGTACCGGCATGAGACTGATCTCATTATCCATTTGTTTCAGTAGCAGCGTTTCCCGAGCGATCATTTCCTATATCGGGTATCAGT
This sequence comes from Ceratobasidium sp. C01, assembly GCA_025200755.1. NCBI lineage: Eukaryota > Fungi > Basidiomycota > Agaricomycetes > Cantharellales > Ceratobasidiaceae > Ceratobasidium > Ceratobasidium sp. C01. The sequence continues at coordinate 8,329 of JANWGL010001339.1, forward strand.
ACCCGAATTTCCATTATGTATGGTGTGCTTACTCTTAGGCGTAGATCGAGCTTGGCCCCACGAATCATCCCGCTCCTCGTACGAGCCTTCTCATTCAGCGTGCGTCTACACGACCCCCCTAACATTAGTAACAACGCAACTGAAAAACTTTAGCACGACTTACTGGCTTAGATGAAGGTACAACTGCGTCAAACTCGCCATCACCTGCGCCATACCCGAGAGGAACATAACTCGGCAGTGTCGAGGGAACAAGAAGTGATTGACTAAGATGGCGCCGACGATACCGATCACGATTTGGAACCCACGGAACGAAGCAAGGTCTGGTCGCAGCAATAGGAATTGATGGTCAGGATTGGGTGTGATACGAGGGACAATATGGCTCACCGATGACAGAGGGATAAGTAAGGTGGAGATATTCCGCGAAAACAATGGGGGGAATCGTTACAGACCTAGATTCATAGAAGATGAATAAGTGTGTACCCAACGATTCCGCAATTCACTTACGCTACGACACCAACACCCGGCGTAGACGAGCGGACGAGCCAAGTAAGAAGGATTTCTCCAGCCTAGAGTCAAAGCGAATCAGTTTCACGAATCGAGGTGACTCAAGCGGGTGGTACTTACGGTGACCATAGTGACTAAGCCATAAGGATTCGACCTGCATATAGCCCAAGTCTACACCAACAAAATCAGAAAGAAGTGTCAATCCCAGTAACATTGTCACTCACAACGAACGCAAATATCGCGCCAATACACGTCCCACACTATACATCCACATCAGTCTCCCAAAACGTAAAATAAAAAATATATCATAAACACTCACGATCCGCATCATTCCAACACGCCAAGTCAACGCAGTATTCGGCTCCAAAACATACATGAACGAAATAATAGCCCACACTCCATGCGTGTACGTAAAATACGTCCTCCCTACACCCAAATCCATCAGTATCACAACCCAACTCTGTCCGTTGCTCGGTACTCACCAGCCGATCCGAGAGGCAAGAAACTGGGAACACCGAGCAAAGTCACTCCTACGGCGTTCTTCACGGCATGTCGAGCGTGTTTCGAATGTTGGATCTTCCGCACGAGTTTTGAGAGTTTTACTCGGAATTGGAGGACTCCTGCTTTGTTCCACATGTTTCGCAACACTTCTTGCGGGAACTCGACTATGTTCGCCAGCCCACGCTTAATGGACTGTCGAGTAATCCGTACATGACGTAACGACTCGAGCCATTTCCTAAATTTCTTGTGAAACGGCGCTTGACTTTCCATTTGAACGACCGGAGACAAAAGGAGTGCGGTATCTCGACGCTGGAAGAGACCTTGGCGGGCTTCCTGAGCTGAGAGACCAGTGCCTTGAACGCTGCAGCCCAAATTGTTGGGTTCCTCGTTGTTCCCTGGGTCCACGTCCGGATCTTCGTTTGTTTGTTCAACGACAAGGGCACGAGGGGACATGCCGAGCCATAACCAAGAGGGGCGAAGGAAGAAGATGCGAGTGCGGCTTGTCATGTGGAGTTCGATGACGGCGATGATGAGTGTCAAGGCACGAATGATCTCAGATGAAATCTAAAATGAAATTATAAGTATCCGTATTAGGTATCGTTGGGAGCCAAGCTCACATGGAGTAAAGACGTCGCATACAAGCTCTTTCGGAAGAGTTGATGATGATGCGTCGAGGTGCTATGGTCGATATCCGCAGCGTAAGAGCTAGTAGCAGACGTATTGTACCCCGTGCGCGGCGACATGTGCAACATATGCGCATGATTCATACTATCCACCACCGAGTTCAGCTGAGCCTGGAGCGACGCACGCGCATCGATCAGTTTATCCCGCTCCTCATGCGCCTCGAGCAGAATCTGCTTTTCCCGCGCTTGACCCTTTCTCGGTACCGGCGTAGCATGCTCCTTTCCAGGTTTCTTCTCCTCGTGTGGAAGTGTCGTCTCGTGTGCGACGCCGGGCACTTTAATCCCATAGCATAGCCCAATCGAAGCTTGCAAAGACGTAATGCCGTCCCCAATCGCATCCGCACAAGCTCGGGAAGGATCATCCAGAGTAGCCAAGAGTTCGACCTCGTCTTTTGTCAACCGATCATCCCTATATGCAAT
>JANWGL010001342.1:0-27790 GCA_025200755.1 Ceratobasidium sp. C01
TCCCCACAAAGATACCCTCTACTTGACTCGCCATTTCGAGAGTGTCTCCACAAACAATGGCCAAAATCTTCAAACTGTCACGCAGACACTTTTACAACGATTCCTAGATGAGGATGGCATGTTTGCCGCTCTACTCGTCCTTATGAACGATGCAAGATCGACGGGTCATATGAGACGCTGGAGGACGATAAAGGTCGGATATGTTGTACGGTTCTGGGGAGAACACATTATACAGTGGGGTCAAGGGGTGATGCAGAAGAGTCAGGACGATGGTGTCGCAGAGAAGCTGCGGGAATTTTTTACAAGCGATGACGAGTTGAAGGATTATAAAGGAGACGTTGTTGAAGGTGCTACGGAACTGAGGAATTTGCTCTGGCGAGAAATTAGTGAGTGAAGTTACCATAAACCGTGAATAAAATCTTACTACAACCATTATGAAGATCGATCTGAAGCCGACCTAGTTACATTGGACAGCCGCATTACCCGCTGGCCGCGTGTGCCTTGGTTGAATCGACGGACAAACGATGGCACCGCTTCTACCCCGAGAACAACGGTCTGAGTTCAATCTCTGTGTGTTGAGGTATTGAACTATGGCTACGCAAGGTTCTCTGGTACCAGCTTGTTGTGATATCTTGAGTGTGTGTGTTGGCGTCTCGGGTTCTTCTTTTTCTTTTTCTTTACTTGTTTGTTCCGCTGCACTGCTAGCATTGATTGCTGCGTAAATGTACGACTCTGGTTTCCGTCTATACGCTAATCCAAAGTTGGCAATACTATCGTCTCACACGTGTAATGCATTAGAGCGCTCGCCCGGTTTATCAACCAACTTGGAATCGCAATGGTCGAGCCAATACACCTATTCGATGGGCGGTGAAATCATATCTCTTTAACTGTTGTTGAAACGTGTATTCATAGTTCTACGCATGCATCTGCAAGAGAGCGGTGAATAGAACATAACACAATAGTTTCATAGAGTTGAAATCTTGTGTACTAGTACATGTATGCTGAACACCCGCACGTCCCGTTCCATGATTTCGCGCCCGAAGATGCTTCTGATTAGCGTTGGTCCGCAACAGGAGAGATTTTAAAAGTTGATCGGAACTTACCAGACGACCTTCTATTTTATAACCATCTTACTCGGTCTATAAGCAGCACAGTAATTCCGAACGAGTCCCAGATGGAGCTACGATGCAATAACGGAGAGGCGAAGTTTTTAGGCTATCAATCACAGTCTACTTACCTGAAAGTATACTTAAATCGTACCCACGCGTACGACACGAACATCGTGTTTGAATTCCTTCACGTCTCACTCAAGGTCTTGCTCCTAGCCTAACGTATGACCGTGGTCGGTAGGATCCCAAGTCGGCGCAATGATTCCCAACCATGTGCGAGCCAATGGCGGAGGCGAATTTGGAGCAGCCTACACGGTCGCTGGAGTGAACCTAGGTCCACCCCACAGCCGAGGCTTGCTAGTGGAATCGTGTCTGAGTCTCCTGGGTCCTAACCGGATGCTCCTCCGTTCCAAGTTGGCCCGATCATATCTACGCACCACTTGGTTTGTATCGGGATAACTGCGGGTTGTTAGACAGAGGTATCATAGTAGCCTGCGGAAAACTAGTCGAAAATGATGGTGGTTGCGTAGAGAACTCCGCCCCGCTGAGATGTACTGGTAGCTAATGATCGGTGCCAAAAGGTGAAGGGGAGGAGGCCATAAGCAAAGGGGATGGTCGGGTGACGTGCTATTGCTGCTCGCTCCAGTTGGATATCGGACATACGCAAACAAGTCAAGAGCGGGGAGCGGGACAATATGACCCAAACTTCAGTTAAGATACGAGCCCCGACAAGCACCTCAGGAGAGAACATCCACAAGATGTAGCGAGAGCCACAGGGGAATTCATACAGCGATCGACCCGATCTGTCCGGTTCTTGATGTTAGTCCATCGGCAACAGTTTATCAGGTGGTCGGTCATCTAGTTGTGACCATCGCACCATGCTCTAGAGCAGAATCTTGTAGGCCGGTCCAATCTGGCGAGGCGTGTGTAGGAAGGGTAAAAAGATATTTAACTTGGGCGGATGCGTCCCTCGTGATGACATACCACCGTCAAGCTCAAATCTCGTGGTCTACTTCGCTGAGGCCCCCGTGATCTGCGAGAGAAATTGAGAAAATTCGGTAAATTTGCTCCTAGGAGGATAGACGGCGAGAGTGGCGAGACATTAGCTGCAAATTTCGTGGGAACAGGAGTCAGAACTTGAAGTAGTGGTTACGATACCGTTACTAAAAAAAGTTTCCTAGGCATGAGGAAATACTTTTTTCGAACACTAGGTGCGAGGAATGAGTAGCAAGAACAGCCATTGGTCGTGGGAGATGCAGAGTCGTCAGAGGACCTAGTCAAGTTAGATCCAGAGTGTCCGGCCGCACGGAGGTTTCCAATGTAAAAAAGCAAGCTCGGAGTTGCTTCATGGCGGAAACTAGGGTACCCATCTCGGGTAGCTTGACGAGAGTGAGATAAACGGGGGATATCAAGAAGGGAGGAGGTTCGTCGAATAATGCTGCTCTGGTCTTGAGCTTAGGGTGGAGTAGGCAAAATAATAGTAACCCCGTTGGGACTGCGAGGCTTCCTATGAAGAATAATGCTAGTCGTCGCAAGTCAAATTTCTAGATTTTCGATTCCCGGGTCCCCAGCTCCGCGTGCTCGTATGCGAGGATCGAGAGGGAATCGCGGGTTTTGTCAGCTAGCTTTGGCCGGGTGTCGATCGGTGGGCGACTCACCTGTTCGTCCATATGATATATCATGTCCATGGCATGAGTACTCCTTGGCGGCCTAATTATAGCTTTGGTTGCTCTAGTGGTTGGGGTTGTGGTTAAACCGCGCATAAACAACCGCCAATCACGTGACATGACGTCGCGCCCGGAGGCTAAACACGGTTAAATAAAGTCCACCGACCTCGATTGTCAGATCCTCCTCTGGTGTGAATTCCTCACATCTCGCTCGGCGAAGACTATTTTGTCAAGCCACGTCATTATCTGGTTTTATGATCAGTAGCATATATTCTGACCCCTAGTTTGTGCCAATCGTCTATTTTTTACTTCATATGCTGTGATTCCTCAACTTGATTATTTTGCCTACGCTTCAAAATAATGTACCCGATGTGAATCCCAGGTTATAAGGAAGGTCGGAGTGGGTTGCAGTAGTACTTAGAGCTCCTCAGCTCGGCTTACTAGGGCACTTTGAAGCTGCGAGTGATGGCGGCTTGCGAATCCACCCTGGACTCGGCATGTCCATTCAATTGTTCACGGTATCGATCGACGACTCGCTCAAGGCTCGCGTTTTAACAGAGAATTTGAACGCTATATAATGAAGCAAGTCCGTGGCTCGGTTGCGAGCTACTTCAAGTAAAATAAAGCGCGCTAGGATTGACCAACCCCTGTTCGAAGTAAATATCGGAAAAGCACCAAAGATCACCCATATACTCATACCATGGGAGGTTTGCGTGCTCCAAACAGCTTATATTCGGGTGATGCGATAACTCGAAGTCAAAAACGCACTAACATCAGACACACTTCAAACCGACTCCGTCGATCCGACCCTCACATCCAAATCTCTTGACCGCACCCGAGAGTAGATATGTGCCCACCGACTAGTACGACCGGCCAACGGCATTTGAGTATCTTCAGTTTGGTCTAAATGAAAGTCGGAGATCAGTTACTAGAGCTGAATGGTGGACTAAACGTCACTTACTAATCTCGTGCCAAAGTAGAGTCTTGAGATTCCTGACTCCCTCTGCGGCTTGTTCACGAACGCCTTCCATTTCCTGCTCGTTCGTGAAGAACACACGCATCTTCTCCGCAAGACCATCGCCATCTTTCTCCGACAACATCGTTCGACCCAACTGTATAATGTGCTCTCCCCAGAATTGCACCGTATAGCCTGTCCGCATTCCCCGCCAGTTGCTCAAAGGACCCTCGGTCGACGCTTGGAACGCGCGGATAAGTAAAGAAGAGAGGAGATCGTCTTGAAGCAGTCGTCGTAGTAGCGCATGTACCGTCTGTTGGACGCCTTGCCCGACCGGGGAAATAGCGTCAAAATGTTGAACGAGGCGGAGGTGGTCTCTGAAGTAAAAGTGAAGCTCGTGATTCGTTCTATTGGGTATTTCCAATCGAGCGACCTCGTAGGCTGCGCTGGATAGCAACTCAAGACTAGTTCCAACGACCCGTGGATCGCTTTGCGCGACAAAATCGACGCAGAAAGATCGTAGCACGTCGCTAGCCGGTTCTGAGAGCAGCTTGGTGGCAATAGGAGTGACCCAGGGTTCAGCTGCATCTCTCAGTCCAAAACCTATGATCTGATCGACCTCGGGGATCTGGATCTCATGACCGACTAGATACTGACGGCAAGCAAGTACGGTGTCTTGAATGCATCTGCCAATAGTGATACTGTTATCTTCCTCCAAAGGAAGCGTGTCTGACGACCGAATATAATCGGGTTGTGCCCATAACAGCTTGAAGAGGGACTCCAGTTCAGATCGCTCGACCTGTTCAAGGGAATGCGATAGCTCCAGACCACCTAAGATACCAGTTACCGCCAAAGCTAGAAGCAAGTCGATCGGTTTAGACATGGTTACACGTTGAGTTGGCGCGTCGCTTCTCAAGAATTGTCTAGCTACACCCGCGATTGAACTAGGGCCGCCACGGTTTAATGCTAGGGCAACGACTAGTAGCACTTCAGAAATCTTGGAAGTTGGAGTCGCTTGGCGTGCCAATCTGAGGATTACGAGCATGTTTCTCAGTACTTGCGACCATTGGTCAGCGAGCTCCTCGGAGTAATAGTACCATCGCTCCGCCTCAAGGTAGAGCGCGCATAGTAGGTTGGAAAGGTGTTGACCAGTAGGCAGAGAGCCTTGCTGTTCTGAGAATTGAACGATATGCTGCGATATTTCAAGAAGATGGCTGATCCTAGCACCAGTGTACTCGTTGGATATAGCGTAAAGAGCATACCCAAGAGCAGAGAGGTGAGGAGACTGTTGAGAACGCAAGCTAATTAGAAACAATTGGAAGATAGGTTAGGCTTCGCTAGAGGCTCTAAGCTAGTAGGATGACGCACCAATCATTCAAGTTGCCAAGTCCAGATATAAGAAAATCGTAGTCGGACCTATTGGCGTGGGCTGTTATAGGATCTTCCTGATGGTATGGGTGGATGAGGACCAATGCTTGCGCATACACCATTACCGAGCCAAAACGGAGCGGGTCGGATGTTTCAAGCCCCTTGATATCTTCGGCAGTTACTTTGCGACTATGGAATGAGAGACCCAGGCAAGCTTTCAGACGGCGGTAGATAGATCTAGGGGCGTTGCTTTCATGTAAAATCCTATTCGGTAGATCGAAGCTGGTTCCAGCAATCGCCTGAAGTGAGATATCCACGGATGCTGGGATCTCGCTGTTCGATATAAGCCATCCGAGGGCTCGACTGGTGGTCATATCCATTGGTACGCTACCATCCGAAGTACTTGCACCCTCGTACTCATTACTACTCCTGGACCATGTGCCTAGGTACGGCTTGATTAGCTTCGAGAGTGCGGTGGCGTAGGGGCAAAAGTCGTATATCAACGGTAGGATCAGCGAGGCAAGGTAGAAGAGCATGGTGATAGCTGTGAGGAGTATGACTGGTACAGCTACGCCGATATGAATGTCCCACAAATAAACGCACAGTCCTGCGGAGAACAAGACTAGTACACACAATGAACATCAGTATAAAATCGCTAGCACGTTACGCATACTCACATAGTGCTAGATGCATCAGCGTCGGCAACGCTGTGATCACTCCCGTCATCTTCCACGCCTCCACGCCGTCGAGTCGTTTCTGGCGTCGGCGCGCCTGATCTTGGGATACTCCGTTTCGGCCAATCATAAACATATGTGACCATTCCTTGGCTAGCATGGCGACGAGTGTGACGGAGACGCTGAGAATCAGGGACGAGAACCAGAGCACGTTCACCGCGACTGCAGACGGCGAAGGGGAAAAGAATAAAGATTCTGTCCCTGTTGCATCCGGAGACGCTTCGGATTGGTTCGAGATGGCGAGCAGGGTCTGAGAAATGATCAGGAGAGTGGCGGCAGCAGCCTCAGATGGATCTGGCTTGAGATCCTTAGAGCTCTCGAGTACGAATCTGAAACCGAGATACATGAGCTGATACGTTTGGTGCTTGACGATATCAAGAAGACTAACGCGGTGGAAATTGCAGAAAACAGTGCGGCCTGAAAATCCTGTTAGTCATCAATGATACCGGCAGAGCTGGACTAGCATACGAAGACTATGCCCCTAGGTCAGTTCAAGCTTCCTCGTATCTTGGGCAGAGGACTTACTCAATATTACGTCCAGCATTCTTTGATGAAGTCCGAGGCATCAGCACAAGGAAATTATGAGAAAGTTATACGGACTACGAAACTTGTTCCAGCCCTCCGACATCTCTTTATCATATGTGTCCGCTTCTCTCACGTAGGTCGGCCAAAACTCTGCTAGCTTTTCCTTGCCAATATCCGATGGGACAGGCGCCCCTACCGGCTCGATCCCTGTTTTCAATATTCTGTCATCCTACAAACCAATACACTAAGATCAGTTGTCAAAGGTGATGGCGAGGCCAAGACCAGTGGTTTTGCTATTGTTTCGTTGTAACCTACCTTTTCGCGAAGTGGCTGAGGGTGAACTTGGCTACCAACTTCCTGCACCTGAGTGTGCGCAGATGCTTCAATAGTTGGTGTGTTGAAAGCTGCAACTGGAGGGTTAACGGGGGTCAACGACATGGAGGCTTGAGGTGGTCGTCGTGAGGAAGAGTTCGGGCTTGATTGAACCCCATTAGTAACAGCACAGCCTCGCTCAGTTGATTGCTGATCCGATCACAACAATGATCAAGATATGTAATTGCAAAGGGTCAATGATAAATCTTCGAGCAATCGTATCAGGCATTGCATGAATTGACCGACCAATGAATTGACTTGAAGATCTCACTGAAGCGAGGGTAAATTTCTTAGAAATAGATGTTGGTACTGGGAGCGGTGAGGAGGCAGGTACGCCGAGCGATGGAGGCTCGACCCTGAGACTGCGCCTGTCACCAATTATCGGTGAGCACACCCGGAAGGAGCTATCATCGAGTAGGAGTACTTATTGCTTAGTGCACGGCGTACCTGTAGTCGTCTGGTGAAACGTGTGTGTTCGACCTCGTAGCCAAGAACCAACGATGTCACTAGCCAGAGGGTAGCATTTGCGCCGGTTGTGAGCCTTGACCACAGCCAATCACACTCGGGCCAGTCGATAAGCGCTCCGGGGGGATAAGACGACACAGACGGGATTCAAGCTCTGATAGCCACCTCATCAGCCACCGCCAAAGGAATCCAGCAAGAACCACAAGACTTGACTAGAGATTCATTCAGAGCAGTCCGCGTTCTGACATTCCACTCGCGTATCCTGGCTATACGGGAGCTGGTAATTGCATCAACCCTTCTAGAGTGTGTCTCAAATTCACGCACCGTACACTGGCTCAATCAGAAGGGGAGTATGTAGCCAGGATGAAACAAGGATTGGGCGAGGTCCTGGTGATGATGCGCTATTCGCGGTCTGTTACGCCAAGGGACCACAATCAGCGGCAAGTTTGGAGAGAATTGATAAGCGTGGTATTGTTCTCGAGCAGGTAGAAGACAAGGGCGGCGAGATTGCGGTGGCTATCGTTAAAGGCTATAAACAGTGTCTATGCCAGCGCCATCGTAGGCTCAATTGCAGACAGCGGAGGAGAGACCATCAACTACTGGGTGCGATTATCGCGAATCAAAAATAAACAAAATTGCTGCAGGGAGACAGTCATTGGAGCGCGCAGGCAAATTGAATCTAGATTATCCTGAAACGCTCAGGCAAACCAGCAAGCCCAAGATCTGATTGTATTTTAAATCAAAGTTCTTGTTTGAGAAGTTAAGCGAGAGAGATAAACGAGGGGCGACAAAGAAGGAAAGGAAGCTGCGTGAATGGCGCTGGTTGATCTTGAGACCGGGGTAGAGCTCACAAGGGAGTAATGATTGTAGTGGAGCCACGGCGCTTCCAACAAACATGGTGCCAATGATCAAAGTATCTACGCGTGTAACCCGGGTGCCCATTTCTGTGAGATCGCGCGCTGGGAGTTGAGTTTGGGAGCGTGCGGTATTAGAGCGTTGATCTAAATATGGGTCGCCCGTTCAACCACATCATAGGCAACGTCCAATGTCTTGGCGTGCGGGTTATAACTGTGGCAGCCGTAGTTGGGGCCAAATCGAGCGCAGATTGCCTCTCACCACGTGACATGACGTCGCGTCCGAGCCAAACAAGGTGAAATAAAACCCGCCCGCCTAGATCACAAAATACCTTAGACCGCGCACACCGACTCATTGGTTAACTGAACAATAAACTCAGGGAAATGATATAATGAGTATGGTTGATGAAGATCACCTTGACGTTGTTCAGCGTTCATATATATTCGAGTGGTGCAAGTTGGCGAGCCTTTGTGGGATTCTAATACCAAGGTCCGGAAAACGAGCCTCGGAGAAGCCAGAGTCAAGGGAGTGGTTTGTGATGCTTAAAGCCGCAGTGAAGCAGAGAATATACGTCGAAGTCGGAATCAGGATGAGTCATACCGATCGATGCATTCAATGTGCATTTATAGTAGGATTTTGAGTAAGCAGTTACATCTCAGTCCCCTATTGCCTTAGCTTGATCCTTTCGGGCAACTTGTATCCATTGGTGTTGAAATTTGCAGATGTATTTTCTAGTTTCAAGCTACGTCTGAAATAGCGAGGGGTCGGCGCCAATGGCACCAAGTATTTGCAGCAAATGTCCAACGACCGGTCCGCATATATATTGTTCCAATCGGGTCGAGCATTATTCCATGCAGGGTAGTCGTCAAGATCATAATCTTATCACAGTCGCTCATTTTATTCATGGTTTCACACCAACCGTTCAGAGAACAATATTGACGAGAATGTACGGGGCACTTAGTATCCAAAGAAACTCAAATCTGTGCGCCCCGTACTAAAATATACCCATAAGAAAGCGCAGCATGTGTGCTGCGTTGAAAAACCGGATGTATGCGCATCTAAGAGCTCACCGACTGTGAGAGAGAACACTTGAAGAGAAGAAACAAAAAGATATGAAGGCAGGAAAAGAATCAGATGAAACAACGAAAGCACCCTTCCATCTACGCTGGAACCGCTATAAGAAAGCAGGGGACCTACTTGGATTCGATGGTACTTAGTTTGCTTTACTTGACTAAGAAACATTTCGTTTTTCGATTGGTTATTTCACTTTGACTCACTCGAGCGAGCGCACTGGGTTTTCAGGAACTCGAAGACAATTATTTTATTACGACGCTTTGCGTTCGTGAGTTACAGAGACTTCACACAAGGACCTGGTACCATATTTTAAAAAGGGTATCGTATTTCGTGTGCATACATAGCGGATATAGTTGGGTCCAACAATCCGCCATCAAAGACGTTTCGACTGCTAGAGGAATTCGAAGGTATTTTCCTAGCTGACCGGGTGACCCGTAATTCGCTCGACTAGACGCACCATCGACAGTAGAGCTGTTCAAAAGAGGTCATAGACAGGACTGAGATGCAAAGTTAATAGCATAGGGAGGTGACCTGCCAACGACCGACCACGGGCTACTCACCTCGATTCTGAATCATGCTTCGTCCGTTCGACACCCCCCCCAAATTGCCCTAGTCCCAATCGGCGAGTTTCATATCATTTCTACCTCTGTCCAAACTCTTGCTCGGTGCTCTTGCGTTCCCACCATATCGATTGTCCCGCGTTACACCTTTGGTGCCATGCCGAGATGTGATACGGATAGTTCTTTGAGGAAAACCAGTAAAAACGGACCTCCGTCGCAAAGAGCAGTTTAGCACACCTGGGTAGTCTGGCGGACAAGGGTCGACGATAAGTACCAGAAAGACAAAGAGACATGGATGGGAATAAAGGTAGACGGTTGGGTGACGTACCAGTATAACTTGCCACCAGCGGTTGCCCATCAGAATTGGGCAGGAAACCGTGTGCGGTAAGGAGGAACTCCTAAATCGGAAAAACGCTCTAAAAGACACTGCAGAGGTGAAACCCAACAAGATAAAGAGGGAACCATAAGTGAACTCACCCAGCATCCGGTCCGGGGTTGTCTGTATCTCGACATCATTTCAATGTCGACCAGTTGTAAAAGGGTTCGTCGACATGTTTTGATCTTGATAGTGCGCCAAAATGTTTGACTTGATACTCCGGAGAGCCCGTAAGAGTAGGATTTGGTTTGGTTTGGACATATGCGTGTTTTGCCGTAATATACCAGTGATCAACCCATTCTCCCGGGCCGAATAATCAAGAGACCCTCGTGCTTGACGCAAGGATCGAGAGAGAGTAATTATTCCACGTTCGGAAAGAGTAAGAATGAAGGTGAAGAGACGGTGGTGGCGCCGTTGATGGCGCAAGGAGTTTGAAGTGGCCGCAACACGGCCGTTGCAGGCGAAATTAGTGCAGCAGAGTGGGGAGAGTCAAATACTAGAAACTAAGAATGAAACTAGGAAAGAAACGAAATCGAGGTTGTGACATCTATGACTTCCGCTGTCTTCTCTAGGAGCTTCACCGCGTTAGCAGCTCCACCAACTCCGTATCCAGGTCCGAGGGCTTGTCCTTGCTCCTTAGCCACACCCCCACCACGAGAGTACGCTTTCCGCCAGTGCAAAGTATTGCGGCAGCTCCTACGCCAGAGGAATTGGACGCGTCATACACGTAGTTTGGTGCGTGTGGCTAGTCTGAGTGCGCGTCCGTGATCGCGTAGAGCATTGGGGGAAAATAGTGGATCGTTATTACCTAATGCAAATCGTAGAGTACACACGAGAAAAGCGACGTGATAGAATACTTTGGAAAGTCCCCGGGGCCCGACCTGCGCCCGCCTTCGTCGACGTAGAAAAATAGGTATTGAGCGGCGTCTATCCCGTCGAGAGGGAGGAAATGCAGGAGCTATGTGGCCAGTCCATTTCATCTGGCTCGCGTTGCAGTACCTCACGCGAATATATCCAATGTAAGAATGGCACCACAGAGTAGAACAAATCAGACATACCCGAATCAGACACAAAGAGGCATCCGTGCCCAGTGAGGTCGACATCACCCCAGCCCTGGTATGGGACCCCTGCCATTGGCCACTTTTGTTGTGTGCAACCATAAAATTCCTTTCCGAGGCGAGGATAGGCTGCTTAGCAGCAGTGCAAGGCAAACAAAAGAACGACTCACTCTTTATGAGGCACAAGTGGCAGTGGAAAAAATCATTCGCAGCGAGAAAGGGGATGACTGCATTTGACAGGTCGACCAGATCAACCGTGGAAGGCTCGCCGACCGCCGCGGGACTAAGGACCAGGGGGAGGGGGATTTTAAACTGAAACAGAACCCCATCGACGGGCTCCAATGTTACCTAGGTGCATTTTCCGTATGGGAGGGCTAGTGGGCTGGTGGGTTGATTTGACGGTTGGGACAACGCGGGGTGCAAACGGTATCGCGCTGGCTTTCCTTGGAGTGCCACAGTTTGTTGCGGAGCAATGACAACGTAGACATCGAGTAAGGGAGAATTCGCTGTGGTCACCTGATGAACATCAAATCACATGATCAGGTCAGCTTCACGCCGAGCCACACAAGCCTAAATAGAACCCGCCGAGCTCGATCAATGCAATAAGAAGTCAGAAGCTGAATCGCGCATTCAACCAACGAGAAAGCGCAGGAGCATGCTGAATAAATAACCAGCCAAGCTACGAGCGGTTTGTCTGCTCGCGCTTCGACTGCCTGAACTCTAATTGCTTGCTATTTACGTGGAAGCAAACACGCGGCACAGATAAGCGCCTTGATCACGCACCAATATCATCGTGCTCCTGTTCTCGCCCACCACCATCTAGCCTCCTTCGAGATACATCTTATGCTGAACTTTCGCCGTCGCCGTCTTCGACAGTCCTCGAGGATTGTAGACGACACCTCTCAGGAGGTCGCGTTACTGGAGATAGATTCGCAAGATCACCCAAACCTTGCCGCGGCTCCACTTCCTTCCCTAAGCCCTCAGTATACGAATCCCCATACGGCAACCATCAGTGAAGTCATGCCAGGAGATATCGATTCTGAAGAGGCACTGGCGTCTGTCCGTACCTCAAGGCTATCGACTCGAGACGTCGAGGAGGAAACGAATGATCGCGAGCACGATGTGAGCTCGGATTCTCTAGTCCAATAACTTCTCCTAGAATTTCACATTCATTTGCGTGCTTGATAGTTGCCCGAAGCCGCCCCAACTAAGAAATATTCGCAAGATCAGGCGAATCCGAATGAGATTCCCCTTCCTCCCTCGCGCTCCCAGTCTCCAGCCACTGATGCGGCGAGCGTCGATCAAACCATGCCAAGTAACGAGGCTCCTGAAGAGGCACCAGGATCTGTCCGTACCTCAAGGCAACCAACCCGAGACGTCCGGGAGGAAACTAGCAAGAAGCAGCACGCTGTGAGTTCCATTTTCGAGTCTGATAGTGTCTCTCTTAAATTCGGGTGTGTGTGCTCGATAGTTGCCCGGAGCCGCCGAAGCTGAGGAGGACTTGAACGAATCGGTGGATCCATTCACAATTGGTCGGAAGAAGCTCGACGAGTTCTGGCCGGTGTATGTGAAGGAGGCAGATGCCTACGATAAGGAGTTATCGGAAGGATGGAACAAGTTCAGTGCCCTATTCCTCCCCATCGCTGATATCCATGCTTACATTTTTCATCGCCGATTCAAAGTATGTTGGAAGTGATACTGAGTGAGTCATATCTTGCCTAATTAAACACGTTGCGCTAACACCTTGGGCATAGTTTTCGTACGTGGACAAAGCGATCATCGTGCAACTTCGCTAAATTTCTTTCTGCTCTAGGCCGCACTGTTCTCGGCTATTTCTACCGCGTTCGTCTCCGTTGTCCGCTTCGCCTATTCTGCTGCCTAATCTATGTTTCTCCGTCATAGATTCGTACTCGAAAGCTCAAAAGACCTCAAACCCGATCTGGCAGACTCCGCCGCTGCCACCCTCCTCCTGATCTCTCACACCCTGCTCGCTATGTCCAACCAGTCCTCACCCGTCGCCGCGCCGGTTCCACCGGTGCCTCCGCCTTTCGTCCTGACAGGCTCGGCCATCGCGGTGAACGTGTTGTGGTTCACCTCTCTCATCCTTAGCGTCTCCGTGACACTTGTGGCTATGCTAGCAAAGGAGTGGACCCACCTGTTCATGGCCGGTCGAACCGGAATGCCTATGGAGCAGGCACGTAAACGTCAGAGGAGGTTCGAAGGGATGAAAACATGGAAGATGGCCGGGGTTATTACGGCACTCCCGACTCTTATGCATATTGCATTGTGTGAGTCCTATTCGTCCCTTTCATTACATTCATGAGGATCAGCTAAGTACGATACGCCAGTCCTGTTTGCGGCGGGGTTGTGCGTCTATCTTTGGAACATCCACATCGGCGTTGCAATACCAGTCGTGGTTCTGACATCGCTCACTGCCCTGATCTACGTTGCCTCTCTGGTGCTGCCGCTCATCTATGACTACTGCCCGTACGCAACCACGCTGTCCAAACTTATAAAGCCGTACCCTGGTACCTGGTCAAGGAAACGCGAACGTCAGCCTGAGGCTGGTTCATTGAAGGACGAAGTGCCGATGGATGCAACCACTTCCCGGACTCTCGCTTGGCTGATATCGAACAGCGAGGTGCCTAAATCCGTAGATCTTGCACTTCAGGCGATCGCCGGCACTAGTTTTGAGATGCCAAACGAGGCTTTATTGGATTGTGATGTCTCTGAGATCATACCGCTCCGTTTGGACCTCTGCTTTGGAAATCGTGATCATGTCACGTTGGATCAACTAAATGAGCTTCAAATGTCTGAGCGTGACACCTTTGTTTCAGGCTTAGCATACGCTCAAGCATTTACCCTTATATTGATGGAACGTCGAGAGTATGCTGCGGTGAATCCTGCCACAGATGGTCATCTGAGGAATACCGTTCAATCTCTCTATTACTGTGAGGGTTTATATGTTAGGTACGTCGCCTAGCAACCTGCTTGTGCTGGTAATGACTATGGTTATTTTCTGACACTTTTATTTAGTCTATGCAATCATAAATCTCCAAATGCTAAGGCTGCCGGGTACGCCGCTCGAGCCTTATTTCGTCAGCACTCAGGGAGTTACGCCTACAGGGACCAGTCAAACCGTTTATTAGACACATCTGAGCTTGTTATTAGAACTTGGAAACAGTCGGGGACAACTCTCTCCAGCCTGGTTACCTCCACGCTCTGCACCACACTATGTTCTGAAGCTGCCCACTGGGACAATTCTTCAGAGCTCTCCACCCAGCGGCAACAGATCCTCCAAAACCTACTCACTGTAACTAAGCTTTTGGAGAAAATGGAAACACCCCCCAACGAGTATCTGAGAGCAGTGTCGATGGTTGGATTCGCTATGAACAAGCATGCTGATACGCCGACTGGAAACATAGCTAGGCTATTCTTCGCTCGTAATCCTCAAGTGCTGAGCTTGCGTGACAACGTCAATGTATGCGTAACATGGGGGTTGTGTGGGTTGCTGCTTGCTTTCGATTCAGACGAACAACTTCAATCTGTCCCAACGTCTGCCTTCTTCGCCCTACTGTGGAAACATGGCTTGGATGGTCTAGATCTAGATGAGCTCCCGTCAGACGCTGTGGCTAACCTCGATTTTACAGGGTGCATTACCCAGATTCTCTTTGATTGTCATCAACGTATGGCCAAGAGGGATATCAAAGATGATAATCTAGACCGTGCACTTGGTTCAATCCTAGAACGCTCGCATGAACCCAAGGACACCTCCATTGTTACTGCGTTGCTTGAACAGTCTGTCGAACGTTATTTACAAGTCCAATGCGTGAGGTTTGTTGCACGAAACAAACCAGGACAGACTGGGGTAGATACTCGGTTACTTTCCAACACATTCCATTTCGTCGCCCGATTATATCGTGACGGTCTGCGTATGGCCTCCGACGACGATATCCTCAGCCTGACTCGGCACTTTGAATCCGTCTCGATAGACAATAACCAAGACCTCCACGCTGTTACACACACACTACTACGGCGACTACTGGATGATGGCCTATTCGATAGTCTGCTAATCCTGATGGATGACGCACGATCGACGGGCCCCTGGAAACGCTGGCGGGGGATGAAGGTTGGATATGTTGTGCAGTTTTGGGGAGATCACATCATACGGTGGGGTAGGGGCATGGTGCAGGACGAAGAGAGCAGTGAGACTACTGGGAAATTACGCATGTTCTTTGTTAGCACGGACGAGGTGAAGGACCGGTGGGGACTTGCTGTACCGGGTGCTACCAACCTGAGGAATCTGCTTTGGCAAGAAATTAGTGAGTAAAGCTCTTCCGATAACCAACTGATGGGAACTTACTATTGTATCCGTGGAGATCGACCTGACGAACCGCCAGTTGACTTGAGCAGCCGCATTGCCCAATGGGCACGGTTACCCTGGCTGGGTCCACAGACTGATACCAGATCTACCCTTCCTCCGAGCGAGTCGGTCTAAATTCACTTGATGTGGCGTGTACTCTTGAACGATTCTATATGCGGGCGGGCGAAGTCTTGTCTGTTTGGGCTTGCGATGATACTGTGTGCAGATGATTTTACGTTCTCGCCGCTTGTTTTTCTCTATACGTGTGTTTGGCTAAACTGTTCACATTCTTTTGGATTCTAATGTTGCTACACAACAGGATAAAGTTGGTGAAAATATATCGTGTATCACAGACACTCTCCGACGATGAGTCGGCTGAAGGATTCCTGGGACCGAGCCACCCTTTCCGTCTTGTTTGGTATGTGGTGGGGCCATACTTTGATGCACGCTGTCCAAGTACATCCGTAGCTTTAGACGGATCATTCGGAAGATGATCAGCGAGGATACGACGCGGTGATTGTGAGGAAGTACGATACCTCCGAGAAAGTACACTGGTACTCGATTTCTACGATCAATACATCCGCGCCTGAGGGTGCTTCTTGTTTGCGTTTACGACGGTATCGAAATAGGATATAATTTTTGAACTGGTCGGGTGGTATTCTTGGTTAGGTTGCATCTGCTTTGGTAGAGCGATCTGGAAGATGTCGTAAACGAGGGTAAGATGTTAGGTCAATAACGAAAGGGTAACCCTAGAGGTCACTAAGTACAGACTACTTACTTGCGATTATTTTTACATCACGCCACGCTCGTTCGACCGCAACCTCAATCAACCAAAATTCGAGTCAGGTTCTCACATCTCATACGCATTCACCCAGGTTTCGCTTACAACCCAGTCTGCGCCAACCGGCAAGACAATATTTAAGTCAAAGTGCGTCATTCCAACCACGGGTGGAACAATGGTGAGGACGGGCTCCACGCCGGTCTGGCGTCGCTAGAAGTGAATCCAGGGAATCCAGGGGCGCCCTCTGAACAGTCCAGAGCAGACGGATTTGCGAACCAAAACCCTAGAGCGTCGGGCAAGATGTCCCTGTGCTGCAAACCGACTTGATCACCCACGTTCTCCACCATCGGTTTCATATCGAAGAGTAATCCGGATCGTCAAGACCGGATCGCACAGTCCCCGTGGAAAACTAGCTAAAAAAGACGGTGGCCAGCGCGATCGGTGGTTTGTCGTACCAAGGTTACGTGTTAAACAAGTGTCGATCAGAGAAAAGAGGAAGAGGAGAGGTAACAGTAGGAGTAAGCATCAACAGTTGGCTAGTATACGATCTCTACTCACCAAAACCAACTGCTCATTACACATAGGCCAGTCGAAGAGCGTGATAGCAGTATAACGAGGCGTGAGACTACCGAATTCGAGCTCCTCTAAAGCCACCGAAGCAAGCAGACAAGCCCAAGACTAGATCTTATTGTAAACCAGAATTTTCGTGTCGAGTAGAATAGCGAGTGAGATGAAACCGAGGGATAGAAAGATCGGGAAGGAATTCCATTGAGTGACGATGATTGATCTCGTAAATATAGAGCAGGCAAGAGAGCGACGACTTTGGGGGAGTTACACTTTTTCCTCCCCGGCCTTCATACCATTAGCCGAAAGTTCGACGCGCGTAACCAGACTCCCTGGTCTACGAGTCCCCGCTATCGGCAAACTTGGGCTCGTGTTCTGTCAGCTGGCTTGGGTTCGGCGGCCTAGTGTTGACTGACCGGTTCAAATGCACTACTTATAGACATCGATTGCTAGGAGAGGTTAGCTAAGAAACCATGTTGTAGCCATGGCTGCAGCGTCGGTCGCGGTTGGGGACGAGACGCACGAGTAATCGTATAACTTCGTGACATGCTGTCGCTCTTCTCGAGCAAAACGAAAGATATGGAGACGGAGGACACCGAAGAACTGTTGAATGATGCGGAGAATCAAACGAAAAGTGCCTTGAGCACGTGATATGACGTTGTTTGTCCCCGAATCACACAAAGAGCAACAAGACCCACCAGCCTCGATCAATCCCATCAGAGATTAGGGTCTGAATTGGCCGCCCGTTGCAAATAAGCACTCTCAACATTGACGACACAACCGGATTATTCAAGCGAAGGACGCACCTCGTTTCTCGTAGCCGGCCAAATTGGAATGGCGATATAGTAGACGCGGTCGATGAGTGTTATGTCGGCGGGTCGACCGGATGCTCACCTGAGAACCCCCGAATCGCGAGTTGTCACAACTGGCGGATTTGACGCTTTCGGAATCGCAGGAGTACTTCGATCGTAAGAGCGATGGAGAGAGGCGAGTGTTAGTGCTTCCCAATGTGCATTTAGGGTTACAACCCGGATTCTTTGTGCAGGTCAGATATTTGCACGAGACAGATGATTTAAGAGAACGATAGACCCCCCGGTCATGATTAGGCAGGAGGTAGCTGTCGCAATTTATTATCGGATAAATACTGCGTCAGAGACGTACATACATTTACGCCGTTAGAAACCAGCGGATCAAGACCGCAGGAACTCACCTAGCAAAACCAAATGAAGCCCAAAACATGACCACATTATAGATGCCCTAAACCAACTCTAGACGGATTGCGCTCGCCAATTACCAGACTCAACTTTTCTGCGTGTGTGATCTGCGGGCTTTGATCTCACGTCCCGCAGCTTGTCAGAGAGGGCTCGTGTATTCGGTTGTTTATTAATGTACCTACACGTCGGTGCTCGCACGTGAGTTAATTTCGAGATGCAGGTGGTGGTTGCGATTCCGGTTGAGGCCACGAAAAGGGATTGCGTCGATGGAAGTTGAGGTTGGACTCAACTCATGCTATCGGTATAGGTGTTCGCCCACAGTTCCAGAATCGCGAGGCACCACCGATACCACGTTTAAGCCAAACACAACGGTCGCACGCGCTGTGAACCGACGGGTACCACACTGATAGGCTAGAATAGAGAAGTCGACGTTCAGCTAATGGTCTTCGGTCGATTAGGAGTCCTGATCATGACCTAGGTACGTCGTGGGGTAGATATCCGGAACGATAGTATGCTTGCACGTAGAGAAATCGGGGCGATTTGGGCGGAGCGGACGGTGGCCAGAGCGGATCTAATACCGAGATAGTACAGGAGGAGGGGTAATCTGAACGATGGGGGCTCAACCCAGACACGAACGATCCTACTAATTTACGGCAGGCAGGTTAATAAAAGTCAACATCCTAGTCGAGGCTACTGGTTACCCACTGGGACAGTGAGCTCGTCTCCTTTGACACTTGCGCGTGAGCCGGCCATCTGGCCACGTGACGGCCTTTTATCCGGCCGGATTCCTTCTGTTCCGAAATCCCGACTCTCTAATCGCGTGACAAACTAAATTAGGATCATGTCCACCTCGATCAATGTCAAGAATGTCAAGGTTTTACGAGAAGCATGTTCGGGACGCCAAGTTGCCTGTTGCCTTGAGGTAAACATGAGGTGGACGTCGACAGCCTGATAATACAGCACGAAAGCGATTGTTCTTTTTTCGCCTACCACCGTGTGCCCTCCCTCGAAGCAACTAAATGAGTAGCCATAACCACCTTTCGCAACCTCCCGATGAAGTTGTGAGATCGGATTTTCTCCTTACGTCCCTCGCTCGGGTATTCGTGCTGATGCATTTTCAGCGGCAGCCCAAGGCTACACCAGTCGCCGGGAATTCGCATGAAGTGCTAGACCCATTTTCTGTAGGTCGGAAGAAACTTGCCGAGTTCTGGCCAGTCTACGTAAAAGAAGCGGACACCTATGATAAGGAGCTATCTGAAGGATGGAACAAGTACAGTGCCCAATTTACCTTCATCCTCGTTTCGTCATGTTTACCTTTGATATTTCCCTGCTTATAGGATGCTGGATGTGATACTGAGTGAGTCGTATCTTATATATAATAAAACGCACTGCGCTAACTTATACTTGTAGTCTTCGTACGTCTACTCAGCGCTCGTCATACCTGTCAGCTAACCTATTGGCTCATCTAGGCCGCACTGTTCTCGGCCATTTCGACAGCGTCAGTTACATTTGTCTTTTTCGCCTGCTCGGCTGACAATTGTCTTTTCTCGGCCTTAGGTTTGTCCTCGAAAGCTCTAAGGACTTGAAACCCGATCCAGCCGAGTCCGCTGCCTCCACCTTGCTCCTCATTTCTCAAACTCTCCTCGCAATGTCGAACCAGTCTTCGTCCACTGTGGCACCGCTTGCCTCGGAACCCCCAACTTTTGTCCCTACGAGCTCTGCCGTCGCGGTGAACGTGCTCTGGTTCACGTCTCTGATCCTCAGCGTTTCCGTTACACTTGTGGCCATGTTAGCCAAAGAGTGGTCACACCTATTCATGGCCGGTCGAACTGGTGTTCAAATAGAGCAGGCACGTAAACGTCAAAAGCGGTTCGACGGAATGATAGCTTGGAGGATGGGCGGGATCATCACGGCCTTACCAACGCTGATGCACCTTGCACTATGTGAGTCACGTTAGCTAACTTGGATTACGTTTGAGTGCGTCGATTGAGTAAATATTCGTAGTTTTGTTCGCGGCAGGCTTGTGCGTCTATCTATGGAACATCCACATCGGCGTCGCCTTGCCGGTCGTGATCTTGACATCACTCACCGCGTTGATCTATGTCGCTGCTCTGGTTCTCCCGCTTATTTTCGACTACTGCCCCTACGCCACCGCGCTATCCAAATTGATCAAACCATACCCCGGAACCTGGTCCAGGAAGCGCAAGAACCAGCCCAATCACGCTATCTCAAATGCCAACGCGCCTATGGATGCAACCACCAGCCGGGCTCTCGCTTGGATGATCTCGCATAGTGAGGCGCCCTCATCTGTGTACCATGCGCTCCAGGCGATCGCCGGGACCAGCTTCGAAATGCCAAATCAAGCTTTATTGGAATCCGGTGCCCCTGCAACTGTTGTTTCATGCCTGAAGCACTATCTTGGTAATCTCCCGTCTTTAGAGGAGGATGAGCTACGTAAACTCGGGAAATCTAAACCCGAAACCTTGAATTCGAGCCTAGCGTATGCACAAGTGTTAGCCCTAACGTTAGTAGAACGTCGAGAAGATGGTACTACACATGGGGGCGCAGACAATCATTTTAATAAGCAGTTCAACGACTGGCGGGAACTTCTGATGTGGTATGTTATTCCGCAACCTACACATGGTGATGGTGGCTAACTGCGTCCCCCAACGTTATATTCAGGTTTCGCAGTTACAAGGATCCAACGTCGCAAGTTGTTGGATATGTCGCTCAGGCAATACAAAATCAATATTGGAGCGGCACTGACGATGTGAAAGGCAAAAACAACCCCTTACTGGAAATATCCAATTTTGCCATTGAAGCTGTCAAGCAACCAAACACACCCTCTTCTCGTCTCTTCCACTCTACAGTTTTTACCGCACTACAATCTGCAGCCATCTGCTGGGTCGGCAAATCTCCAGAGCTCCTCGCTAGACGCCCGCAGGTCCTCGAGAACATGCTTGCAATACTGGAATATGTAGTTGAAGAGGAAATGTGGTACAGCGACTACGTGAGGGCAGTTTCCATCGTCGGGTTCGCCATGATCCGAGACACCAAGACGCAGACTGGGAGGCTAGCCGAACTATTCTTCACTCGCGATCCTCAGGCGGCGATCCTACAAACGGACACCGATTTTTGCACAACATTGGGCTTACTCGCGCTCCTCCGTGCTTCGAAGCTGGAGGGAACGTCTTCTATAGAGGAGCCTCTTGGAAGCCTACTGGCCTGGTATACGAATGGCCTTAATGCACTAGAGAGCTTTTGCGAGAACAGACATGGTGACAATGATCTCGCGAAATACGTGGCCGATACGCTCTTCATTTGCCATCAATATCACGCATGGGGCATAGATCTAGCTTCAGAACTCCGCAGTATCGTACAAAATACCCACGACGCTTGGATTATCCCGATTGTTACCGAATCACTCAAACCCTCAAATGACCGAGATTTACGAATCGTTTGCGCAGACTTTGTAGTTCGAAGCAAGCCCAGCGATCCTGGAATTGATACTACGGCCGTATCCAATGCATTCTATCTGGCCGTTGAGGTGACGAACAGTTATTCGCACTTCGAAAGGGACGTGCTCCGGTTAACTCAACATCTCGAAACTCTCACCACACGTGATCGGCAAGATATCCATGCCGTTGTACGCCCCCTACTCCAACAAATCCTAGACAACGACATGTTCAGACAGCTACTTATTCTCATGAATGGTGCACGGTCTACAGGTGCCCTAAGACGCTGGCGGGGAGTAAGGGTCGGATACGTCGTGCAATTCTGGGGAGAGCATGTCATCCACTGGGCGCAGGGCGAGAAACAAAAGAGCGAGAGCAGCGACACGGTTGAGAAACTGAGAGCGTTCTTTGTGGATGAGGGGGAGGTGAGGGACTCGCGGGATGAAATTATCGTAGGGGCTACCGAGCTGAAAAACTTTCTCTGGAGAGAAATCAGTGAGTGAGTTTCCTCCTACAAGTTGTGCGTGGGAACTTACTACTCGCTTCATGCAGCTCGAACCGAGGACCTTCCAAATATGTCAGACAGGGGCGCCACTTGCTGGGCAAATTTTCTTCGGATGCCCAAGCAGACGGACGCCGAACGTCGCGAATCGGTCTGAGTTTCTTACCCGTGCAATACGCTTATTGGGCGATGTATTTTTGCTATGATATGAGCGTCCCAATTTTGGAGCATATTTCAGTATACGTTGTGGCTGTATTTGCGCTTCGGTCGTTTGTTTGTCTCGATCTGTGTGTTCTAAGTTTTGATGTCCCCAACTATAGGTTAGGGCCACATTAGAATGGAAGTTAGCTACAATGGCATCATTTACTGTAGTAATTGACCAACTACCAGTCTGCTCAAATATTGCACCGACTGAACTATAGCTTTACTTCGTTTATCGTACTGTTTCTCCTTCGCACGCTTAAATGTGATATCATGGAGCATTTATATTCGTTTTCTATGCTTGCTTTTCTACCTTTCTATGTCAAGTGCCGCCTGAACAAGGGAACTATCGTATTTGGACGCCTAGACTTGCAATACATACTGTCATCAAAAACTTAATCCTGAGAATCTCTCCCCCGAGGTTACATTTATTAGGTATTAAACGGCCGATGCCCTCAAAATCGCCCTGCGATTCGCAGATGTTGTGTCGGAAAACATGTTCACGCGTCCGTTAGCGTTGAGCTGGCGATTGAGGCGCCACCTGCTTCCCTAGGAAGTGAGATGGAGGTTTTGTAGAAACTTATGATGTACTTAATTGCAATATGAGAAACAAATATATTATATATGAATTTGTATATAAACGAAACAGTAAAGTCAGAGAGGGGTTGGAGTGAAAGGATAGGGAGTTAAGGGGCAAAACGTACCCCTATTTATACCCCAAAAGTGGGTGATTCATACGCGTATATGCGCGGCATATACGCAGCATGCACTAGGGACATTGGGCACGGCCACTATTTCGCGGTGGAGCTTCGAAATGTCGTGGGGTGGCCGCCACAATTTGCACTAGCAGGTTATAGGAAAGTCGGCGCCATCCACGACAATTCGGTGGAGCCTACGTCACTATTTGGCCACGACAAAGTCGTTGTGCCCAACCTCCCTACTGACTAGATTCTATTCTAGTACGTCCCAGATCACTCTGGTACGTCCCACTTCGTTCCATTCCAGAACATTCCATTCCAGAACATTCGTTGTATACACATGACTTTCTACAGGTTTGTTAGTACTGTCTGGCGGAGTTAGTTAATCATTACTCACCCGCCACGGAACCGGCGGTCCTGGCGAACCTCGATAGATTCGATATTCTCGAGTGTAATCCACATACAATCTAGGTTTTCCTGGTGAGACCAGCAACACTGGGCAAACATGCCCCCAAGTCCAGTCATGGCGCCTACCAGCCCAAGCACCTGCACCCCTTCGAAGTTCCTTTCGGACATCCGAGTCTGGTCAATGATGACCGAATTGCTATCCATCTGAAAGTTGAAAAGTATAAGAACTCGGACAAAACCTTAAGAGTTGGTGAATATTTAGGCGCGATATCCTGTCACGCAAAAGGAACCGGCCTATGTCAGTTGGGTACCTTGGTGAATTCCTCACCTTCCTCCTGGAGTATTCACCGCCCTGAAGCAGGGCACACCCTATAGAAAGACTAATGTATCTGATATAATAAATAAAGAGGATATAATTACTACGAGACTACAGGAGATAAAAAAGATATATAGAGATGAGATAGACGGCGCGGAAACGCGCCTTATATACCCCAGAGACAAGTTGCTCGAGTCTATGACTCGAGCCTGCGCAGTCACTGCGCATACATTGACTCGGTACATGCGCTTGACTCGATTACAGGTGTACGTATGCATGTACTAGAGTATTCTACTAACTACGAAATATTTCTACACACCCTAGCTTGGCCTGGTTGCGGCTGATCAACCGATGCGGTTGAAGCTTGAGCCATGGTGGTTAGATGGAGGTTTCAGGCTTCCTAGGACAGTCGCATGATCCGGGTTGAACAAAGAGGCTGTGCTCAGTACAGGTCGCGGCAAATCGCGTCGCTAGATCCCATCGCGCGAGTTGTCATCGAAGTGTTCAATCAATCAGCGGAATGATCTCTTGATGCGCTCGAAGTGGCCTGGCACCGGCCACTGACCTCACTCTTGAAAATACAGGCTATCGGACAAGAACATCTCACCAAGTAGAATGTACAACTATATGTTACCGGCGGCCCCAAAACTACCTCTCAACGAATGTATCACATTGTAGATTAAAATAATGACAAAGTCAAGCAATATTTCTTCTCCGCAACAACAGTGCGGTTGACTCCGTTTGAAAGACCCTAGACCAAACACATTGACTTATAAGTCAGCCAGACAATCAACTCGAGGAAGGTATAATACGAGTATGATTGATGAAGATCACCTTGACATTGTTCAGCGTTCAGAAAAGTCTAAGTCTGACCGAGGGGCGCAAGTTGGCGAGCCTTTTGTGGGATTTTCATACCAGGTCCGGAAATTAAGCCTCGGAGAAGCCAGAGTTAAGGGAGTGATTTGAGATGTCTATTTAACTGGGGACTTAAGTCTGAGGATTTGAATGCGGCACTGGGCCATCTGATAGCAAATAACCATGAATCCTCCATGGCCCCCACTTTTTTTCATTTGTCAAACGCTCAGCTAGTGATACTCTGCAGTACGGTTGTGCGTATTCTTTTGCACGAAAGCTGCAAAATGGAATTGAAATAGGCCCCACGTTGCTCTCCAACGCAATATATGTCGCTTCCAAGCCGATTACGGACTTTGAGAGCGGAATTTCCAGCAGAGACTTCCCCTGCCTTGCACGGTATTTTGAAGTTATTCATCCAAACGATGACCAACGCCTCCACGATCTCATACACGAGATACTAGAACGACTGCTAGACAATAGTCTCTTTGGCAATCAGCTTTCCCTCATGGATGAGGCACGGTCGACGGCCCTTTGAGAGGCTGGCGGGAGATGGTGGTTGGATATGTTCTGCGATTTTAGGGAGAACACATCATACAGTGTGGTCGAGGCACAATACAGGGGAGTGGGAGCATCAGTGTCTCAGAGAAATTACGTGAATTCCTTGCATACGAGGGTTATTTGAACTTCCGTTGGGGACATGTTTCAACAGGCGCTACGGACCTGAAGAATCTGCTTTCTGCGTGAAGTTAGTAAGTAAATTTCCGTCTATCAGTAGTCAATGGGAATTAATGATTGTGTTCTTTTAGATCGATCTGAAGACCCCCCAACGAACGGCTGCATCGCCCAACTGACACAATTCCTTCAGTTGGATAGACGGACGAGCAATAGCCTTACCCCACCTTCGAGCGAGCCAGTGTGATTTCATTAGGGATATGTTGCACCATCAAACAGATTTCGCGGAATCAAGCGAGGCTCCATAGTTTGAGGATGTTTGATAGCTTTTGTAGATAGCTTTCCGTTTACAGTACATATTTGCTAGGCCAGTCAAATAGGACGATTGTGTGATAATGAGGTGTGACCAAGACTCAGGCTTTCTCGAACAGATACTGTACGCGTACGAATTTAACGTCGCTGACGTAATAGCGCTGAGCGCTAATTTGGCTTTGGCTTTGTTTGTACGGTGTGTCCCCCGACGTCGGGGCAGGGGTGGACGTGGGACAATACCTTGTGGGCGTCGAGCAGTATGCACCTGTCAATTACGAACAAAGAACAATGTAATACATTCAGCATAGTTCCACTATTTAGGGCAAATAGATGCCATACAACGTGTTGACCCACATGCATACACCACTGAAACCCATGCGTCCATCTGCATACCTATATCACATTCAATGCTCAGTCGGTAGAGAGTGCATATATGCGCCGAAAAAGAGTGCAAAATGATAATAAAGAACCAAAATACCTCAGTGTAAGCATGCACGCTTTCAACACAAGCACCAGGTGGCACAATCGCACCACCACAAAGTGCTGGGTGTGATGTTCAATCCTATGCAAGCAAACAAAGTGCCTTTTTGCAGTATAAAAGACTGAAATATGGCTCGCATTCAATTAGATATATGCGTGTTACGTTGTAGGCTATAGCTGATGGAATGATTCCTACTTAATGGCGTTTGTTATGTCTCTAGATTCAGCGATTCATTCCCCTCCCCTTCATGCAGTGGTTTTAGCCCGAATCAATGCCCTATCCTCCTTGCCTGTTACTTGTGCGCTGAGCAAACTTGCCTGCTCGCCTAAGGCCCCGGATTCCGACTATATTCAGCTTAGCGACGCTGCTGCAACCTTGTTTACCTCTCTTGACAGTATCGATTCTTCTTTCGACATCTGGCTTCAGCTTCCTGTCCCTAACGTACTCATTCACTTCGCGCTTCGCCAGGCACTCTCCAGTGCGTTGGAGGAGTTCCCAGATCTTGATGTCTCACTTGAGGTCACCTATGCGTCGCACCTAGTTTACCTACCCGTTTGGATTCTTGATCTCTGGCCGAGCCTTGGTACTCTAGTATTCCATAGTTGTGAGTGGGCTTTGGCTTGCTCAGCTCTCTTTTGGGTCCATCGTACTTCTTCTGAGCTTGATAGCCTTGTCCAAAACCTCATCACAAAACCTTCCGTCGTCCCCCTTGACTCAACTGTAACTTTGCTAGACCCATTTCGCACCTCACACCTTCCTGGCTTAATTCTTGAATCTTGGCTTTTGGACGAGCATATCAATGCTGGCTGTCACTTTATCAACGCTCATCCGAATTGTTCGAACAATATACGTGCTTTGCATTCATTCTTCCTTGGCTCGCTTTGTCTTCGCGCTCAGTGTCGTTTGAATAACTGTCGACAGCGTCCGCTGCCCATTGACGCTCTAGTTGCCAATGGCTCAGTCAACAAGCTCCTGATCCCTGTGCACCGTCTGTCACACTGGGCTCTGTTATATGTGGACCTTATTACTCGACAGTACTCTTACATCGATAGCTTGAATACTAGCAATAATTCCGCCCCAGCATCTTGTATCAACCCCGTCAATAACTGGCTTTCTGAAGCCTTGAACCGGGACATCGTACTTTGGCCTGGGCCACAACCATTTGCTCTTGGCGCACAGTCTGACTCGCATTCATGTGGAGTTGCTGTACTATCTTCTATGGCTCACTATGTGCTTGGTGGCGACTTTTCGGCGTGGTTTCAGCACTCTGCAAAGGCTCACAGACTCCGCTGGGCGTTCACATTGATTGAATCTGAAGGAAACATGGTAAGTCTACTATATTACATTGTTAGATTCATTGGCTAATTGAACCAATAGGTTTCCGCCAACAATCAAGCGCCTTTTGACGTAGATCCAGACGACTTTGAGGACGAACGCTTCAGCCCTGAAGTCCCGTTTGAAGACGCATATAGCCTATCAAGCAGCGACATCTCTACGCGTAGCACAACCCCAGAAAACCTCGGCACTCCTGGCAGCTTTTCCGTCTCAGAATCGCCGCATACAACGTTTCCCTCGCCCGTCCACTTGCCTGTTACCAAGAAGCCTCTCGTCCAGTCAACCCTTCCGTTCAAGTCAATCCCTTGCTCTGAGTGGCTTGCGCAGGAGACTTGTTGCTATCAGGGACACATGGAGGAGTCTCGGAGGGAGCGTGATCGGCTGAAACTGGCAGGCGAGAAGAAGAAGATGTGTCAGCGCGAGCGTGAGCGGGCCCGAAAGCGTGCACAGCGCGCCCGTCAGAAGGAACTGAAGGCCTCCTTGTTGTCTCAGAGGGACATTGAGGATTCGTCCAA